>JAQYXR010000622.1:0-69586 GCA_030545055.2 Neoaliturus tenellus
AGAAGAATCAAGTGTTAGTGATGAAAATGAAAATAAGGAAAATATAAAGATGGAAACTTAAATGACAATGGTTAGTTTTTAAAACAATAACCAACATTTTGTGGGGTTAGGCCTATTGGGGACGGTGCCCACGTTAAATATACACCAACGCGCCAACAACTGTACGGCCTGGTATAAAAGTAGTACCTACCGTGGTGTGGAAATCAGTTGACCTCCTGACTTCGTAATGAGCAGACGTGTGACCTTCAAAATGGACAAGGGAGAAGAACAACAAGTAAAGTCCAAGCCTGGTATTATTGAGTTTCAAGCGTTTCGTGGTAATGATGATAGATTCATTATAAAAGAACTTGTGTTTTTGGACATGAATACAAGTGTTCCTTATTCGTTTTTATTTAAACCACCATGTTCTTATTCGTCTTTAACTAGTAAAGCCGCTACTACCAACAGATGGATTTCAAAACACTTCCATCATATCGATTGGTATGATGGTTTTACAAGTTACACGGACTTGTATCACATTATGCATCACTTTTCAGACAAGTTTACCAATATTTACACAAAGGGGCTGGAAAAGAAAAGATGGATCGAAGGATTTACTCATGTTCCGGTTAATGATGTGGAATTGGATAAGAATTATCAATACATGCTGGAAACCATATGTATTTGTACAAAAAGCCCAGAACATGATAAAGATAGACATTGCGCTTTAAAAAATGCCTATAAACTCGCCTCTTACCTTCAAAGTGGGGAATTGGGGAGTGGTGGGGGTAACGGAGAGTATATAAGTGGGGAGCAGACAGGGACCTGGCATGAGTATTACTCGAGATTCCGAGACGACAACATCTCCGAGCAAGAAGACGATCTGTAACCTGACCATGGCATCTCACCAGTTCCTTCAGACTTTGGTCGAGCAGTTCAATGCTCACTCCAAGTCAACAATATTACCTGTAAAGAAGTGCTCGGAACTAAAAGACGAGAAGCACTACATAATCCATGCTATGAAGAAGATGGAGACTACAGTTGGGGAGGCCATCTGCTGCAGTCTCAGCGAGGCACCGTTTACTCCGGGGGATGAACCAAAGTTCCAGGTGTACCTGCCCAAGAGATTCGTCCATCTTCTACAAAACGAGGATCTTCGCTCTATTCAACCCGGGTGTCTATACCTGGTGTCCCACGGCTGCACGGGTAGCAATTCTACAGAGTTGACCATCCACATCGCTGACAAGCAGCAGTGTTAGATTTAAGTTTTAATGTTGTACATATGTTGTTGTTGTAATGTTTTATAAATAAACGAATCATAAAAGACAAAAAAAAAAAAAAAAAAAAAAACAAAAAATGCAACATATCAATATGTGACAGACTTCACGTATTGATATGTTGCATTTTTTTTTAAACTTCGCGGGTGACCTTGACCTTTGACCTTTGCATTTCACAACTACCCCCACTACCGTAATTACCCCCACTACCGCACTAGGGTTCAAACCTGCTTGGATGCAAAGAACGGTCAGTCTGTTGCCAACTAGCAAACGATGAGCACCTTGTACGAGCTTTGCTTACAACGAGTTATAACTGACGCATCTTTATTCCAGACGGCTTTACGAGATAATATCCCTATAACAATAAAGCAGGATATCGAGGAGTACAAGAAAGATAATAGAGGGTATTCGGGATACTCCTGGTATAGGTTCCAAGACGGGGAAAAGTTTTGTAGGCCTTGTGGCAATGCTGCCGTCAGAGACCTTCGACGGTTCGTACAGGAAGGTGGTAGAAAACAGTTTGGATTTCTAGCACCAATGTTTAGATTTGAAAACTACAAGGACACCTGTGCTATTTGTTCCATCCCTTTGTATCAATGGAAAAAGTTTAGAAGTGTTTAATTGCATCTTCCATACCCCCACCACCATCACCCCCACCACTTTTCCATGTACCTCCAAACGCTGTGCCTCGGCTTCATTTCTACTCCAGCGGCCAACCTAGCAACATCAGGATGTCCCTCAACGTTAGTTGCGCAAGTTACGAGGAGGTGAGCATCAAGACTCAGCAGGAGCTAAACGACTTATACAAGGAGTTGCAGCTGATGGTGGCACGAGGCTACCGTATAAATGTGCAAGTTTACGCTTGCAATATACGGAACACCCGGCAGTCAAAGGAAGAGCCTGGACACTCCTCGACGGCTTCCTCACCAGCGTCCATGAAGACCGAGCCAGACAACTTGGACTACTTCAGCTGACTAGCAGTTGTATTTCTTGTCCTAACCATTGTAGAATATGTATATTTTTTCATTATATTAAAGAAGTAAAAGAGCAGAAACACCTATCTTGTTACTGACATATAAGCTCAGTAACAAGATAGGTTTTTTTAAAACACAATTTGGATGACCTTGAAACTTCCCCCTCCACTGCTTTGTTACCCCCACCACTTGACTATTGGTGTACATGGCACATCGCAATTGGAAACCTCATTCCATCTTCAACAGCCACACCGACAACATCAACAATGGCAAACCTACCAACAGATGAAAGGTGTCCTCACGCATGTTGTGACTTCGTCCACGAGTTGGAGAAGAGGATGCAGGAGAGGGCGATAAGAAGAAAACAGATCCACTCAGAAAATATCATGATAGTCAACGGCTATCTTTTATTGTTCGGCCTTATTATGGTTGTACTTTTCATACTGTACGGCATAGTCACATGTGTCGGCAAGGTTGCAGAAGAAAACGCTCGCCACCATCAATTGGAAAGTTTCAATGTTACTTTGTAAGTTTTCCTTTTTTTAAAACTCCGTTTGGATGACCTTGAAAATTCCCCCACTACTCCACCACACCCCCCACCACTTCACCATGTTCCTGCATGAGCATCACATCAACCGTCATTCCTTGTCCGACAAGCAACCATGGCAGACAACAACACCATCAGCCAAGCTGACTCCACTACTGATGTCGGTACAAGTACGGGTTGGACACTGTCGGTCGATAGTGTACACTATTTGGAGTCAATTTGCGAACGTATGAAGGAGATACTGCGGGACAACCCTGGGATCATAATACAAATGAATTTAAATTATGATTGGTCCCAAGTTAGAATGCAAGGGGACGACAACAACGGTCAACAATCTCCACAATATTCGCCCATGTCCCCGATCTATCCTTACGGCGAGTCTGACGTCGATGAAGATGAGGCTGATGAAGATGCAGGGGACAACGAGGCTGAAGAGGAGTAAGCTTCATTCTTTTTTTTTTTAAAACCTAAATTGGATGACCTTGAGAATTCCCCCTCCACTATTTCCTTTTTTAAAACCCAAATTAAATGACCTTGAAAATACCCCCTCCACGTACTTTTGGTTTACCCCCTCTACTTTTCAATACTGTTACCACAGTCTGTAGCTCACATCATTCCTTGCTTAGCTATCATGGCGGACAGCACTCTTTCTCGAGTTGACTCCACTACGGATGAAGAATGGCCATTTTCCTGGAATGTTCATCTGCAAGACTCGGCAGAAGTGGATATGTTGCATGAGAAATTGGTGTATGTATTAAACGAAAACCCCAACATTGAATGTAGAATGACTATGGATTTCGATGCGACAGGGGTCCACACTCAACCTTCCACTTCCAGCCAGCCTGAACCTCAGCTACAGCCAAAGAACTTTACACATCTTTACACTCCAATACGGCTGGAGGATGTTGTTATCAGCGAGGCAGACTCTACTACAAGTTATATTGAACCAACGAATTGGAAGCTTGTTGTTGACACCTTACACAAGGTCGACTTAGTATGTGACAAATTAAAGGAATTGATGATGCAAGATCCTGGTCTTCGTTTTAAAATGATTTGTTTTTCATCTGGGGAGCACCTGCACGGGGCTCTTCGTCTGACAGCTCTCTAAGTACAAACGGATGAGGAGGAGGAGGAGGACGACTAGTTATCTTTTTTAAAACTCCGTTTGGATGGCCTTGACCTTTCCCCCTCCACTGAGTTTATTTAAGGTGCACTCTCAATGACTGCAGCATCATTTCATCGCGCACCTTTACCACAGCAACATGGAGAGTCAACTCAACTACTGTTGCGAACGGAAATGTTTTTCATGGCCAAATGACATTGATGTTGCGGATGGCCTGGCGTGTAGAAAATGTGAAGCTTTTGGTCAATGCATGTGTAAGTGCAAGTCTTGGAAGAAGCCGAAACCGGAGTTGAAGACATTCCATGTGTACCAGATGAGAGGGCATAAGTACACTTGTTGCCCTGAACGTTGCATTGAATTCACATTAAAACAGCTAACTGGCTGCAAATTGTGCAACAATCATTTTGCAGGTTTTTGCAAACATTATTTAGGAGCCTGTCAGTACAGATCAACTTGGCATACAGAAGCACTCACTATCAATGAAATCGCTATAGATACACAAGAGTAGTCTTTCTACTCTTTTCTTTTTTAAAACTCCATTTGGATGACCTTGACCTTTCCCCCTCCACTCACCTTGGTTTATATAAGCTCCATTCCTGCTGGCCACGGCATCACTTCATCTTGCTCCCTCGCCAAAGCAACATCAAGTATGGAAACTAAGCGTGTCTCATGTTGCGAGCATAAGTGTTTAGAGATACAAGGCGTCGTCCATTGTGCAAAGAAGCTTTGGAGGAAGAGACAGGGACAACCTATTGCTGCGAGGGCAAGTGTTTCCTACTACCAAGATGGCAAGTGGACGGGCTGGCCTGCCGGCAATGTGAATGCTTCGGATGTTGCAGGTGTAGATGCAAGAACCAACAGCTGCCACCACCGGTACTACAAACTTTCAAAATCTACAAATCCAACTACTTTTACACTTGTTGTCCGCAGCGGTGTATTAAATTTCATTTCTCCAATCTTACCAATTGTCGGAAGTGCTACGGACAACCTGATGGGTGGTGCACCTGTTTTCTGGACTCCTGCCGCTACAGATCGGATTGGTTTACAGAATCCGTTGGAATTGATGAGGTCGCCCAGGAAGCACAAGAGTAGTCTTTCTACTCTTCAACTTTTTTAAAACTCCATTTGGATGACCTTGAGATTTCCCCCTCCACTTCCCCATATACCTAGAGTACACAGAGCCTGACAGTCAGTCACTCGGTGGCTGTCGTGGGGTGCGCATCGGTGTCGGCGCTCCGTTGTTAGGTTTTCAAGGTCACAGTAATGTCAAATTGTTGGTGTTGTGCTGGTTCAAGGTCACCTGAGGGATAACCGATTGCCCATTTAGGCAGGGTCATGTCAGAAACTCGAGTTTAACTTGGCACTTTTGCCGTTTCTCGTCGAAAATTCGCTCCAAGTGGTCAAGGTCACGGGGACTCTGACTGAAACTCGGAGCGTAGTGCGAGAAACGGCAAAAGTGCCAAAAAATTTTAAGTTTCGGCGTGACCTTGACCTCAGTGGCGTCGGTGACGTCATTTTGATGACGTAAGGGGTGATGACGTCATCAGCACGTCATTTCTGTGACGTCATGGGTGTGACGTCATAGAAATGACGTCATTAGTGATGACGTCATCGATGACGCAATCGATGACGTCATCGATGACGTCATCGGTGAGGTCATTGACCTCGATGACGTCATCCCTCAGGTGACCTTGAACTGGGCCAGCACCAACAATTTGACACTACTAGTATCAGTATTATTACCGAAATAAAAAATGTTTTTAATCATATAAAATTAAAATAATTAAATAATTAACCCTTCTTTAAATAATACACTTTCTCAATGGAGTAAACAGTTTAATCAGAAGGCAGTTTTTAAGATTGTAGGTAAGTCAACTATTTCGAAGTTACTGTGAATTTTGTTTAAATTTTTGCGTCGAAGAAAACAATGGTTGCAGTATTACTTAGCCAGTAAATTATAACGTAAAATATGAAGAACCACCTAAGCAAATAAGTGGAAAAACTCCTTTTTTAATTTTTATTATCTGATACACGGCTTTGAATACTTTTAATGAAAAGTTAATGGAATAGTTTTTTATGGATTACTACTCGTACTTTGAATAAAAGAAGAACATCATTAGAAATATAATAAACGAATTTATTACTTTGAACTATAATAACCAAAGATGGATGGTCCAATTAATGTACTCAAGTCATTACGTTTAAATAAACATCACAAATGATAGGGCTTTCAGCCGATTAGTTTAGTAAAGAGTAATAACAGTGTTTTATATTTAAATGCAAAATATATATTTTAAAAGTAATAAAAAACTACAATTTTCCTATTGTTATAGTATTATTGAAAATTTTTTTAAGTTTAAATTTTATTGCAAGAGAATACAAAAGGAGGTTTATTTTAGGTATTTGAATATCATTGACCTTAATTGAATTAGTATTTTATATTCAAGAAACTCGACTCTTAATTATGATCCATGGCAAATAAAATCCAGTGACATTGGTGTACCAAGAGGTAACTGATATATTATATTCTTTGTAACTTCAATAATTGATAAACATAAAAAATTTCACGTTAACATTTCTTTATGCTAATACTTATTATAACTGAAAATAGCTTTAAATAAATTTTAATCGTGTCAATATATTTTGATATAGTTTTGGCGTTGACATACCCAATGTTCTAAAATTTTTACCGATATGTAAACGCATCTGTTATAGTTTAGTGCATCTGTTATAATCAAATTTAGTTATGAAAATACTGTACATCTTATTTTAAATTGGATACAGTAATATGAACTGAGAACGTCTTAAAATTGTCATTCTATTTTGACGACAAAACGATTAACATAATAACGATGATATAGTTAGTTATTATCTAACGTTAGATTAGTTATCTGATACTACTCGTAATTTAACAGTTCAGTCTGAAAATTCTTAATTGCTCTATAAAGCCCTTTAATATAAAAGTGGATAAAAATAATGAAATAATAAAATTGTTAATATATTTCTTTACTAATATGTACCTCTAGTTTTGACACTTCTTTCTCTTTAATCGATTAATGGAAGTAATAAAAAAAGATAATTCTTATTAAATTGTTTGTAGAGAGTTCTATAATTTGTTAACTTTAAAACATTTTTACCACACCTGAAATATCTTACAAATGTATCTTTTAAACAGAAAAATCAATAATTAAAAAAATATCATCAGCCTTAATTATTTATGATTTTGAAATAGTTATCTTAAACAATGTTAAATACAACTGTGCATATGTACAAAAATAATAAAAATTCTTCACTGTATTCATTGATATATAATACGTTGTATTTAAAGTTGTTGACGATTTTTATACAAACTGAATGAAAGGTTAAAAAGAAGCAAGACTGACAAGCAAAACCCAATGTAGCGGCATAATTTAATTGCTGCTCACTTCTGAAGATTTTGATCTTCTTTCTATTGCAATTTTTCACAGTAAGGGGAAATGTAAAAAAATACCTTTGTAGATTATTGTAACATTTATGTTTAGTATCACATTTATAAGTTAACAAATAATAATTGGTTTTGAAAAGACAATATTTCAAGTTGAAATCAAATACTTATAACGGACAATAAATGTATAATAATAATAATAATAATAATTCAAATTCAAATTAAAATTCAAATTCTTTATTTCTCGCATGCGCTATTGTTTTACACAGCAGTGCCTTTTTGAACCTCTCTAGCTTTTGATAAGCTATTTGAGAGGACAACTTACATTTAGTGCACGAAAATGACAATACTATTTATTTACTTACACAATAGATAAAGAATAAATACATCTTTTTCTAAAAAAAAAAAAAAAAAAAAAAAAAAAATACGGTGGGAATCAAACAGTACTCAGGGAATTTTCAGTCTTTACACTATTTCAAATGGCATAACATTTTATCAAGAGAGGGAGAGAACGTTATGGAACTCTTAACAAGAATAAATATTATAAATTAATAACAAGCATTAAATATTATAATCAGCAACAAGCAATAAATATTATACATCAATAACAAGCAATACCAGTGTTTAGTAATAATCAAACATAAATACTACACAGGGTACATATCAACAGCAACATCTAGTTTTCACTCTATGCATTACCCCTTCCTTTCCCCTCCCATTTGAGGGATTGGGGGGGGGGCAGTGGCTTTCACTTTTCCTTCGCCGAACAAACAAGAACAGGGTTATGTTTCAAGCCGTTTGTCATTACATTTAAAGTGGTTGAATAAAGTGAATTAAAAAACAAAAAACCTTACTGTTTCAATAAAGTTCGAGCCTACTTTATTCCCCATTGCTGTTAATATGTGTTTACTAACTGTGATTGTATGAACACTTCTGTAACTAACCCTTAACATGCTAACACTGACACGTAATTATAGTGTATTTATTGTTAACACATTTCACCAATTACTAATATAATTTTAATAACAGAAGTCTGTTTAGGTGTTTTTACTAACAAAGTATTCTTTAAAGAGATTCTTTAAATGTGTTTCTCAACTCTATATTGTATTTGTCTCTCTTTAACATTTTCCACAAATGATTTTTTCTATCAATTAACCTTTGTATTTCGTCATTGAACCATGGATTTCGAGTTTCCTTTGGGCCTATTTTGACTATTACTTTACTCTCACTATAAATGTTTTCAAAATACTCTACTACTTTGGCATAAATGTCATTTGGCTCCCTTAAATCTAAGATAGGCCACCAGTTTTTATTTCTAATTTCGTTATTTACTTTTCTTGAGACTATTATTTCCTTATAGCCTGAATTATTGCCTAAACAACCATTTGTATTCAATCCTAACCCTACTTTAATTCCTGTCCAATAATGATCTGCGATTTTATCTTCTCCAACAAAAGACTTATAATTTCTATGAAACATTCTAACATTGATGTGGTCTAAACATGTTTTCACTAAATTGTTATTATAAAATTCAACTCTGGTGGGCTTTGTGATTGCGTTAATGATACCTTTGGTATATGAAACATTTATATAATTATCTGAAGCCGTACATATGAGTCAAATAGCACAAATTTATATCTCCCAGAATAACCAAATTGTTTTCTTTTTCAAAATGAGTTGAAGACAATAAATTTTCCAGTTCACTATTAAAATGGTTGACATTCATGTTGGGTGGTCTGTAGAAGGCAGCAAAAGTGGTGGACTTCCCACAATGAAATATTTTAAAAGCCAATAGCTCAGCAGATTCAAAATTTACATTTATCCTCTCTAATATGATATCTGCTCTATAGAAAACCATAATCCCCACCACACTCACCAGAGGCCCTACATTTATAAACACTGGCAAAACCTGGAATACCATACATGCTGCCTTCTTCAGAGGTTATTTTTATCTCACTAAAAATGATCAAATCTACATAATCTATAACATTCCTACAAGTTACCAAAAAAGTATCCCAATTTTTTCTGAGACTTCTAATATTTTGTGCATATTACTAACAATTCTTTATTGATTTGTTTACTTTTAAAATAATCAATATTTTGTTCCCATCTCTCAAAAGACACAAAATTCCCATAATTATTAAATTCATTGTCATCTACTTGAAAAATACTGATTTATTTTTTAATGTATTGAAAGAAAAAAAACCAGAATGTGCAGTGAAAAAAGTAGATACCGTAAGAATTTTACTTGTTGTAATTAGGTATGAAACTTTAACCACTGATAAGATAAGATCCCTTTATATCTCTTAGGCTAGCCTAGACTATCTTACTCAAGTCCGAATCACGGATTACCTGTATTGCTTTTGCAGCTTCATCCTTCTTAATCATTATTCTATTACCATTTAGCCACAAAAATCTATAACCCTTGCTCTGTTTAATTTGTTTTGCTTTCATCATCAGTTTGGAAAAATAAGGAGTCATATGACCATTGAAATAAATTGCTCTATCAGGATGATTAGGACTTACCACAGACAGTCTAGGCTTAGCTTTTCTTGCCTTATGAACAATTTCGTCTCTAGTTGCTCTGGTGTTACACTGGACGATGATTGGGGGTGGCTGCTGCTGTGTTGAGGGTAGGCGATGAGCTGTGAAATCCTCCTTCCTTATTTGTATATCCAGCCTCTCCAGAAGATTGACGACCTTTTCTCTGACATCCTCCCTCTGCGAAGATGGGATACTGGTGATAATGAAGTTTCTGGATCTTCCGTATTGCTGTTCTTGTTCAAGAGCCAGCTTTAGTTCGTCCAAGTCCTTTCGGAGATTGGCTGAGTCCTCTTTGAGCTTTCGAACTTCATCCACCACGGTGCCAATCTTTTCTTCCATGCTGACTACTAGGGTCTTCATGTCCTTAATTTTCTCATTGAGAAGTTTCTCTTGCTTACCAAACATTTTTTCCAGGAGCTTCTTCAGAGCCACATACGTGGTGTCCGTAGGTTCTTCCTTGTCGACACTCAACAGGCGACCTCTGTTATTTGGATTTCTGCATGCAGCACATTCCCATTCATTTTTCCTTTGGGTACTTTTTGCTTTCCAGGTATTTTTAGAGACACCAGAACAGGTATAGTGAAGCTCCTCCTTACATTTTCCACAGGTGACATAGTCTCCATCAGTTGGCAGATCTTGTTCACAGATTGTACAAGACATCTTGTGTGTATTATTTTGTATAAATTCTGGTTCTCTTGCCTAGATGGACTTAGTTTCGGCCAGTGTATTAATGTTTATTTCAATTTCAATAGGCCTGAGTCTATCTTGAAATGCCAACTTAACCTCAAACTCACTGTGGAATTTTGATACTTGAATTAATAATAATAATAATCTGGTGATCAACATAAACAGACGCAAAAATTTTGTTCTAAAAAAATTAGGTTAATTTAAATTTAAAACAGTAAATTTTGGTATCTAAATTAACAAATACGACAAATTAAAAGTGTTCCTTTTATCCTTAATATCCTGGCCGTAGGAATAAAAGGCAAACCCAGTAATGGAGAGACGTCTTAGAAATAGAACCGTCACACAGCTACCTGAGGATCATCAGGGCACTCCTGGAGCCAGTGCTGGGGGTGACAGCATGCGAACCACTGGTGGACGTGGACTGAACAGGCGGGTCCCGCCCGGGCAACCCGAACAAAGAACAGCCGACAGATCTGCGGAACGTGTCTCCCCTGAGCCAACTCAAGGGGCCCCTCCGCAGACCAGAAGACGCATGAGATGGTCAACAGACATCAATAAATTTATCATGCGCACCTATTACTTGGTGACAAAGAATGAAACTGAAAGAATAGGTCACAGGCAAGAACTTTTTCGAAGATTTAAAGAAACATACCCAGACATAGATGTTACGGAACAAAGGATAGCAGATCAAAGAAGGGCTATTGTATCAAACAAACTACTACCTCCTCAAATCCTCCTAGAACTTAAGGATGAAGTAAGTCGTGAGCTTTTGAATTATACAGATGAACGAAATGCAATTGAAAACGAAAACCACGACGAAAATTTAGAACAAGCGGCTATTCAAGGAGAACCAAATGAGGAGCACTTGAATAACGATCAGACCATACAACCTGAGGAGGATAACAATGTACATAGGAGTGGGGACCTTGAGAAGAACCTCAAATCTGAGTTTACATTCAATTTTGAACAGTGTATAGCCCTCAATCCAAACAGGAGAAGGCCCCTACCACGAATCGGCTGGTCCCCCTTTCTTATAAAATGTGTTAGTATTCTTAATTCTCACATCCTTCCACCAGTACTATTAACTCTTAGCTCATTCTCGGAAGTTCATACAGCAGTATATGCTGCAGCTGCATCAGCTATATCAGTAATCACTGGTAAAAACCCAATATTAGATGAAAATACTAATACCAGAGCAAAAACAAGGGACCAACCTTGGTCAAGGAGACTAGAAAATCGAATAGCCGATCTGAGAGCAGACATTGGACGATTAACTAGATTCCAAAGAGGCGAAGGTGGCCGCAGACTTGTCAGCAAGGTTAACTCTATGATAAAAAAAATACCGTTTTCATCCAAGAACTCCTGAGACCCGAAACAGAAGAATAGCAGAACTAATGGATACATTAAAACAAAAACTTGACGTATATGTGGCAAGAGTCCGTAGATACCGTAAATCGACACATAGAAGGCTGGATAACAAAAAATTCCAGCGAAATGAAAAGGCCTTTTACAGGGATATCGAAAAGGAGGAAGTTACAATACAAGATCGCCCTCAGCAAGAACAACTTGAGGCTTACTGGTCCTCGTTATGGTCGATCCCAACTGACCATAATACCAGTACTAGTTGGGTAGCTAATGAAGAGGCTAGATTTAGTACAATCCCTGAAATGCAATTTTCCGGTATTAATGTAAACACAATGAAAAAAGTTATATCACAAGCAGCAAACTGGAAAGCACCTGGTCCAGATGGTATTCACAATTTCTGGTGGAAAAAGTTTACCTGTGTTCATGAGTATGTCGCTGAGCATTTCACAAATTTTATTAATAATCCTTCAGAAATGCCGTACTTCATGACGGAAGGCATAACTTATCTAAAGTATAAGTCAGGGAATCCTGTAGAGCCTGCCAACTATAGACCCATCACATGTCTGAACACAGCATATAAACTTCTCACATCCTGCTTGACCGATTCAATTTATCAGTTTGTTACTAACAATAACATAATATCGGAAGTACAACGAGGCTGCACGAAGGGATCTTATGGATGCAAAGAACTTTTAACAGTTGATGCAGTTGTTATGAAGCAGGCAAAAGACAAAAAACGGAACCTTTACATGGCTTATATAGATTATAAGAAGGCATATGATTCTGTCCCTCATTCATGGCTCATAACTATTCTTAGAATATACCGTATCAACATACAGCTTATAAATTTCTTACAAATAACGATGAGTCGGTGGAAAACGAGCCTCAGGTTATCGTCTGATGAGACTAATGAACAAGGATCAAGTATTACTATTCTTGCAAAAATCATACTTACTTGCATCATTAGACAGCTGATAACAAATGCTATAGCAAATCAAGAAGAACTATGTTACAGTTACGAACTTTTTAAATATAATATGCTCAAGATGAACTGAGTGTTTTGTAGAATTTCTACCAGTGGGCGAGCTCTTTTACCTTTAATTTGATATATATAAACCTTCTGGAATGTGTTTAAATTTAGGATGCTTGGTATAAAATTAGTAATGTTAACGAACTACATTGAGAGTAATGGACCTTTATAGTTTTAGACCCTTATAGTTCAGAGATTATTCTGTGATGTGGACTACGCTTAGCCATCATAGCGGAGAGATTGCACTTGAGTAACAGCATTAAATTAATGAAATTTTTGTTTGGTAATACTATTTAATGGTTGATCATTAACAACATAAAAATATTTATCTTCAACCGTTGCACTAATAATAATATAACTAGTAACATCATAAAGAGGTATTTCAAGTCAAAATTCAAACATTTTGCATAACGATGTCTTTAACGCACATGTTTCACATCAAAATACAGTTTATGTATCAGAAGCTCAGTATTTGACGAAGTTGGTTTTATAGTATAAATTACGCAATTTGCACATGACGTGATTGTTTTATTGCTATTCAGGTTCAAGGTTCCTTATGTGCCTAACCTAAACAGAGTAAGACATATGTGATTGAGATTGACGATTCCGAAGAGCAGCTCCGGTTGTCGCTATGCTTTAGACGTCCGACTGCCTATAACTTATACATTTTCGACATGTCAATTACAAACCTTAACAAATTTGAGTTGGTTGTAGGTAAGGTACTTTATACAAACATTGTATTCAGATTTTAAGCCACTCGTGAATATATTTAGAACACTTGCTTCACTCGTGTTTCAAATTACATGCCATTATACTTGGATTGCCATAGTACAATCGTTGCATGAACTAATATTTATTATAAATTGAAATGTGGACTTTAAAACCTGTCATTTATCTTAAGATAAAAAATCACACTCCTTTAAGAAAATCAACTACATAGGAACGTCAAACTAAAACACAAACCTTTTTTGGAGATTTAAAGGAAAAGATCACGATATTTTTCGTAATTGTATCATAAGAATAGAAAATTTAAGTATGTCATTGGAAACGTCATTTTTAAAGTAGACATTGTAATCACACTTACCATTTTGTCATAAATATTTGTCCTTAATTTTATTCAACCATATCAACTTGATTGACCTAATATTCCATAATGCTTTGCAAAATAACTATTAAACAAATACATAATGCTTATATATTTTTCATTTTTAGAAATAAAATATCATACAGAGGTTAATGTAAAGTGTGACATATAATAAAAAGAAAAGGATAAAGATATCTCGTTGGAAGTGAGTTTCTGTAATCTCCGCATTCGCATACACAGCCATAACACACGGCGAGACTGTAAATATTCAACCAGGGTTTGAATTTCTCACCCTGAAATATTGAATTGAAAGATTTCCTACTAAATGTTTTTGTTGTCTTTTAATATTTTATCCACTGAACCAACTTTAGTAACATTAATGTAACATTAAGTAGGATTTCATTGGATTATCAAAATATTAACTTAATATTTTAACACTACTTCTATAGGTCGTTTTTTTATTTATTTATTTTTATTTTTTTATTTAACGAGCTTCTATAGAATATTGGAGTATGGGAGGGGATATTTAAACTGTAAACAAACAAAAATTAAACTCTTGAACAACTTGTTCGAGTACCAGATTTCATTAAATAACGATATTAATAAGTTATAATGTCTTTCAGTAGTCAGTAATCATAGTCAGCTGTTATGTTTCTAAGCCAAACTCATGCCTTGTTAAAGGGTAACAGTTCTAGCGTAAAGTGATTATAAAAAAAAACCCCTGATACCAATAATATTGTAAAACCAATACACAGTTTGTTGTGATTTGAAATTACCAGCTGGTATGCAACAGTTAAATTAAACAAAAACTATAAATAAACCAACAAAAAAATCCAAAAGGATTCAGCTAATAGGTTTTTACCAAGAGTAAAAAAACCCCCTCCACCATCTCTCCCTACAAGGAAAAAGTTAAAAAAGGGGGATATAGCGGATGACGCAATACTTAAAACTAATGAGAAAAACCTTTTATATGCTGGCTGTGAAAATGTCCTCCTACAGAATGTCAGTATTGTGTTAACACTATCATATAATATCCCAAATTATTGAATATGACATTTAACTTGAATTTATATACTATCATAAGTTCATTTGATATTATATGAATGCAAAGGAGGCAAAATATTGCAGAGAAAATAAAAAGGAAAATATTTGTTGTGATACCCACTTGTTTTGTTATTATTAACCAAGAAATAGAGAAACATGGAAATGGTTACGATTATTATACTTTCAATTTTAAGAAGATTATTTCTTAATATTTACACCCTTTATAATTTTATAAACTTTTATATTTATAATTTTATATATTTGTTAAATTATTACTTTTAATTTTGTGTGCAGCCACATTGTTAAGCAATACTCTAAACATAAATCTGCAATAACTCTTAAATCTCTAAGCAATTTCAAACCAATAGAAATCCGTATCATCAGAAATAGTCTTCAGCGTCTAAAGCGATCCTTTAGAACATGGAGGTAATATTCTTTAGCTCGAGAAGATGGCCAAGTACCGAACAACTCGTTAAGCAAATTGGCGGAACATCTCTGAGCCGAGTGCGGTAACGTCGACGGCCGCCCCCACACCCGCCCCCACCACCGGCACAAACACCGACGACGGTGATGCTGCCGTTGAGAACTTGATGGGATATCATTAAAATGCCCATTTATAAGAAATATCTTCTAGTTCGAGGACTGTTCTTAAATCTATTTCAGTATGTACGATTCCAATAAACCATTAAATATCTAACAATAGTATGATTTTGTATGGTCTTATGTTACCGGCAATGTGTACAACCAGGTATTGTATAAATGCCTGGTCATTCTATACAAAGCCCATAGTTGGCAGGGAAAGTATGAAGAAATGCATATATTATACTTTACCTAGATATTATACAAAACGCCTGTAATGCATCAGGCAGAGTATGTATTCTTGTCCAAGGATGTTTGTATGATGTCCGAAGTATTTCCTACATAGTATTTTGTTAATTCATATAATGAACGTTTTGTTTTACCACTAAACCCGTTAAAATTAGAAATTTTAGCTAGGCAGGATCCGCGTCATCAGCGGCTGTTCAACATATACAGTGCGATGTAATGCTAGAAGAAAACACGCGAAAATTGATTCATTCCTTAAAGAAAGGAGACAGTGATAGGCTAATGTATTCCATGAAATGTTCTGCTGCTTCAGATGCGAACCTTAATGTCAACCCAATGTACAAGTGTACAAAACAACATACAATACGATTAAAGTGTCACGATTATTTTCATGAATGTACTAGTAAGACAATCTTTTCATAATAATATGCAAGTCTTAAATACTAAACTATTTAAATACATCGGTATATTTTCTTCTGTATTTGATGTTCATTCCAATAGTGTTAATTCCATTTTATTATGTAAATTAAACATTTTTTAAACATGGAATTTGTTTGTTTATTACTTTGCTTGGCATTAAAGCATAGGCATTCTATATTATGCCTAAGCAAATTAATTGAATTCTAACTAATTCGTTCATTTTATACTTTGCCTAAGATACTACGGCTTTGTGTAGAATACCTAGGCATTCTATATTGCTCCTAGACTTTATATTTTGCCGGTATGTATGTAAATTTCAAATGCATCAACAATCAATTTATTTGATTACTAACTAATTTTAATCAATGGCGACAGGTATTTTTGTTATTTACCTAACGTAAATAAACTTTTTGTTCCTTTCCAACCTGAATTCAATAGCACGACAGAATGAATAAATACTGCGTCTATCAGAGAAAAAGTCAGACTAATTAACAATTGAGTTTGAACGGAAACAACGGATTGAAATTCCTTGTCAGCTACCTTGTGAAAAACAGTGTCGGTAACTAACTGAAAGCACACATATTTTGATATTGACCGAGATTGAGCCTATTTTCCCATCAATTAAACCTATCAATAATCCATATCCTGAACTCCAAATGCACAATTTAAAATTGTTTTGAATTTGGCGGATTGATTTGTGCTATCTCACTACATATTACCAAACCAATTTTATTAATTCCTTAAAAAATTTAGTATATTAACTTCAATGGTATAAATATTGCTGTGCTTAAAATCAAACTTTATTTTTTTCTTATCATCAATATGTAGTTGAGAACACATTTTTGCACACGGATTTTTTCTGAATAGCCTCAAAGTTGACTGATATATCTAAATATATAAAAGATAGAGCCCCATGATACTCGCTAATTTCATTCCACTATTGATAATACTAATTTCAGTCCGAGTTGGTCATTAAAGAATAATAATTTGGCATCTTAAAAATTTAAACGTCCTCGGTTGCACATTTGTAAGAAATAAATGTTATTTACATCTGGGAAAGGAAAATGGTTAGAGGCAGACAAGCTAATCCTCAATTCAGTTAAATCTCAAGAGATGAATAATAAACAGCCTTCATTGATGTAAATGTACAGACACCTCGGTCAAAGTATTATGTTTAATTCTTGATTTGACAATCCTTTTTTTATTTGCTGTTACTGTTAGTGTCACATAAATATGGCGCAGTTTAACAACTAGTTATGGTCCATTGCATTTCCCCCTTAGATTGAAATGCTGTTCCAGGGTCATTTCTCTGTCAACGAGTGTGTTCAAAAGAGGACTTATTTTATTTTAATAAAATGCATTGTTTTAAGCTGAATATAAAATAGTATTCATAGTGACCCTGGATTGGAATATATTAATGATGAGATAAAATTATTTTTTCCAATCACTGGTTGTCAAAAGACGGTATGTTTCGTTTCTTATAACATCGACAGGTCCATAGTATGCAACTACCACATAGTCCAACGTATTATTACATTGTGGTTTGTCAAATTCCTGATGGAGGCTTATTTTGATGCCAGTAAGAAAGAGTCTTATACATGAATCTTCTGTAAGATTTCATAATAAGACCTTTTCATATTAAGAAAAAAAACCGAATGTAAAAACCGCAAGGTTACGTAAAAAATGGCTACAAGTATCCCGAATTTAAAGAATCTCATTCTGACAATCAATTAAACTCAATGAAAGACACAATAGTTTATTTAAATTAATTTTAAAAAATCAATGTAATACAATTTTATTAATACTGTTCATTTTAATGAATTATTTTCCTTTAACATAAAAACAAAATGTTCAAAAAATTACTTTGCGGGATGAAAATATCCGTGCTTTGTACACATTTTAGTTGATAATATGTTACCATAATATGATTTGTAAATTTCAACAGATTCTATCGACATCGTAAGAACCTCTTGATTGATTACCATCTATTCTATCCCGTGGCTTAGAGTAGGGAAAATGTGAAGCTTGGTATTTTGAAAAGGAACCATTTTTTAGTTGAATTGTTAATTCGCAACCATATACATGATTGCATTATCAAAAATCAGTGTAAATTTGTTTAATGCAGAATGTATGTTAGAGAATATGTATTATATAGTATATGGAAAATTCGTACAGCAAAACTTATATGCTTATAGTTGTTAAATACTTACATGGTGACCCTTTAAGTCACCTTTAAGTCATAAAAATTAACCGTTTCCCCTCCTTTACTCCTGTCTTCACCTTTTATGCAAATGGATGGCTTATGGCGTCAGAAACAATGAAATTCGCATTACTGTGCTAAATGGCACATTCCATATCATGATACGAAATTGTGTAGTTAAATAAAGAGGCTAACACATTAAAAGTGTTAAAAATTAGGGAGTAAATTGCTACAAACAGAAAAAAGAAAAAAACTGAATTTTGTCATTTGAATATTATAAGTTGGTTACTATGTCAAATCAATGTCGGATTGTCAAAATTTGTGAATGTTTAAAATATTCAGGTTTCACTTATAATAATTAATATTCTCCTCTTAACAAGTTAATCAACTTTTAATAGTCATTATAAACGATGAGAGTAAAAACATATGTTCTCAGTTATACGAGTAAAATGTTTTAATTTAAAAACTGTCTTAAATTACTTTGGATTCAATTAAATTAGTTTTGAATTAAAACAGTTGGCACCATTATATGCAATGTGTTACATAAACTTATTTTGATCTAACTGCAGTATTTTCATTTTACTTTTAAATTTTTTTATTATTATTTTTAGAATCTCTCAAAAGAAGACGGTTTTCATCACGGTTAAGATTAGGAGTGGATAATTTTTATCTTGGATGTTATCCTTAACTACCTGTCATCCTCAGATCCAGACTACTCATCTTTCCTGCAATAAAGTTTTTTCTTAGCAAACGTATGATATTTCATATTTTTATTGTCTTTTTGGGTGCCATTTTTATTTTACTGTATGCTTGTATTATAATGGTCATAATGATAAACTTTCAATTAAGCTTATTAATTTGGTTGATTTTTTCTAATACTCCTTCTTAATGTCTAGTGAGACATTAAGAACAATTATCGTCACTTAATATTATCTATCAACATTGTTAATGGAAGGTGACTGAATATTTATTTGTTACAATTAATACCACTTAATCATTATGTTGTAATATTCCATTGCAAATAACAAATTTACGTTTTGTTATTTAGTTCTTAGCTTTACAAGTTTCATTAAATATAAAACATTAGTCCAAACAAATTAAAAATGGTTGTCATTTAGAATTTGTGATATTTTGGTATTTTTAATTATAATGTACGTTTTACTGACCTGTAATGCAATTCACTAAGAAATGTATTTTACATTGTTTAACTTAACTTCTTTAGTTGATATCGCCAGTGTAATGTGTTTTACAAACTCTTTACAGCTGTTAAGCTTAAAGATTAAATCACTTCCCCACCAGTGTTAATAAAATGTGTGAACAGCGAAATTTCAGGACTTTTAAGGTCTGTTTGAATCCAGACGAGCTCTATCCAGTGACATTAAAATTGTTAAGATTGGTTGCAAACTGTTGGAGGAGTTCCTTGTAAACAAAGTTACATAACATGAAAACATCTAGTAACAAAATATCTATAGATTAGTACACTTTACTATAATACAATGTTATCATTATATATGTACATTATTTGACAATTGAAAATAACACTATACAGTTTTTGGGTTAAAAATGTTTCTCCGGTGGTTGTAAGGTCACCCGTTCAAGTAAAACCATTTAGTGAAAACATTCAACTAAATCAATATAGTGTCTGTAACGTTTATTGGTATTTGAGTATAAAATTATCAAAACAAATATACTTGTATCCCGATAGTGAAATGTTCACATCTTAAAAATTGATATTGGTAAGTAGACAAAAATACAGCCCATTTTTTATTTTATTTTTTATATTTGATCTTTTTCGGGAGTGGCCAGAAATATTGGTGGTTGAAGGGTTATTTATCCGTGCTAACATTCCATTGACTGTAGCCTTTTGGATTTTTGTGGTGTTCTTTTTTATTATAATGTTGCATACCAGTTGACCTGCAAGTTAATAAATAAGGATTAAAAACGTTATTTAAGGAAATCTACTGCTAAAACATGTTTGTCACAAGTTTAATTTTTTGTTTACTGTTTAAATCTTTCCCCCACAGTAATACTCTTGAGGATGATGAATTAAAAAAAAAACTTTACTTTATTTAATATTTCATAGTAGAGTATGGTAATATTAGCTTACGCCAGCATCTCTCGAATGTTGTAATTTCGTCTTTAATCTTGGTCTTTAAACTAGATGCTGGCCAAGCAAATCACCTCTTTATATGCTCAACTTTTACTGTTGATATAAATACAAATTTAAATACATTTTTGAAAGTATGTGTAAATAATGTGAATGAGTTTAAATACAATCGCTTAGATAAATATACAAATATGGGATTTGGACTGTTCCTTGTCAAAACGTTAAAAAATGATACTGGCGTAAATACATCCAAAATAAAAAAATACATATTTGCATTCTTAAATATTTTGATGGATATATGTGTATACATTATTCGATATTCTCTTCTGTGTTTCACCACTGATTGTTAGAGAGCCAATTAAACGTACGCCAGGGGCGGTATTGTGTTGGTTGTTATGGGAACATAATATGCGGCACATTAGTCCTACCATCCGTTATTTCCTTTGTATAATTAAGACGGAAAACTGCTTCCTTTATCATTTGTCTTACCATGAGTACTAATGCAATACGTTAAATAACATACAAATGATGAGTGTTGTTTTTAAATTAGTTGTAAATTATAAAATTTTAAATAAAAAAGTAAAATCTTTTCCAGCTAAAACTTAATAACATGTTTGAGCCCGTTTGAGCCCTGTATTGTTATAATCCAGTAAAAATTTGTATTCAAATGTGCTCCTCGCAAAAAAAAAAAAAAAAAAAAAAAAAATTGTGGGGTAGTTTAGAATTTTTCCTATATTCGGTTTTTTTGGGGTGCTGGGTCTGAATTCAAGGTTTGCTAAAAATCTTTTGACGGGACATTAAAATGCAAAAATCCTTGAATTTTTTTTTTTTTTTTTTTTTTGTAGATTTGGATTTAGGATTTTACTTCACAAGGGACAGTGGAAGTCACGATGGAAGTCACTTCTGGTGCCACGCAAGGTTCAATACTCGGTCCGGATCTCTGGAATGTTGCCTATGAAAGCCTCCTGAGGTCCTCGATGCCTGAGGAAACAAATTTGGTTGGGTTCGCCAATGACAACGCAGCTCTCATTGTTGCGGTCTCTCGCTTGCTTTCAGTAAAACAGAGATCGTGATCCTCACGAAGAAGAGGATATACACCGTCGTCCCGTTCCGAATGGGAAGGGGGATGGTCCGATCAGCCTATATACTGCCAACTACCTCGGCGTTATAGAGGACATCAAGTTAAGCTGGGGAGATCATATCTTCCGTGTGGCGGACAAGGCTGCTAAGGTAGTCACTTACCTTAGTAGGCTGTTGGCCAATTTCGGGGTCCCCGATCCAACAGAAGACATCTATTGATGTCAGTGGTCCAGTCCGTGCTTCTTTATGGAGCAGAGGTGTGGGCAGACATTCTAAATAAAGAGTTATAGAGCTTTCGACTCAAACGAGTTCAGCGTCAGGTGACGCTACATGTGTGTTCCACCTACCGGACAGTGTCCGAACCTGCCGTCATGGTGATCACCGGAGTCAAGCTCTTGAAAGGAGAAAAGAAGGCAATTTATCAGAGACAAGACGAGATCGTCAAGCAAAATGCAAGAATAGAAGAGCGCTCCTGAACCTTCCAGCAGTGACAACACAGCTGAGATCACGACACCCGAGGACTGCGCAACTTATTAAGTAGGTCCAACCATGGGTGGAACGGTGGCATGGGGAGGTGGACGACTAAACTACCTGACCCAATCCCTGACAGGTCACGGCTATTTTCGGTTGTAACTGTACGCGATGGGCAAGACCTGTACACCGGACTGTATTTATTGCCCGAGCCTTTCCGACGATGCGGAGCACACATTTTGCCGCTGCCCACTTTGGGAAGGGCCCCGCCAGAAGGCAACACAAACCTTTATTACGTTTCCGGTGGACTCGGCCTGCCAAAAAATCTTGGAGGATGAGGGCTGATGGGATGGTTTATCACATTGCGTCCGGGGGATCCTCCTTAGAAAAAAGTCTGATCTGGACCACTAAGCTGCTCAGAACCCCGGACCATGCGGCTGGTCAAGGAGTGAGCCCAATGGGCTTTAGCTAATTTAGGCCTAGCCTGATGTAATGTGATAAACAATTCCAGGCTAGATTCCTGAAGAGTAGTGGAGGTCTTTAGTGGATATACACGTTCTAAGGGGAGTACCATACTAAAGGCTTCAGAAAATGAAAGAAGAATGCTCCCTGTGTGCGTAATGCATTTTTCCCTGCCTCGTCCTAAAAAAGATGTTTTTTTTCTTTTTTTTATGTTTTAATATAACATTTATTTCGTAGCAAAAAAATTTGATAATAAAATGCTTATAAATGCCAATATTGTTGAGTATAATTTATTAAATTGAAACCATTTTTTGTTAAAATGCAACGCGGCAAAAAATATTTCAAAATACATTGGGTGGCACTTAATAGTTAAAAAATAAGTCAGCAATTCCTTACAGTCGATCATTTTCTCTGTGTTCTGGTTATAGAATATCTACCAATAATTTTGTTTTTCAACTCACTTTAAAATGATTCTCAAAATTATTTCGATATTAAAGATTACAAAATGTATCGTCTATTAAGTAACAACTCATGTTTAAGTAATTAAGTAGAAATTTTAATAAACATTTGGATTAAAGCAGATTATACACACCATTAATATTTGTAGTTACATGTATTCATTGTGGTACAAATTGAATAATGATTAATTCATTCATATAAACTAATTTTTATTTTTAGTTGTATTCATATTTATATTTATAAAAATATTTTTTTATACTTACAAAACGGGTAATGCTTATTCAGTTAAAATCATAATTATATTTATTGTGTAAATTCTTTTTTTAATATCGACTCCTTAAAATAATAAATCATTAGTTGGTATGACTATCACAAAATATATTTAGATGGAATGGATTTTTGTTATAAAAGCTTGGAATTGTATTACAAAAATACTATTAAAACAATGTTTTATGAACAATGAAATGTCCTTATTCTTCCTTTAATATGATTCCTATTTGTTCTCGGAATAAAAAAATATAATAAATATGTTGTATAAAGTTATTCTTCGAACCTTAATTTAGATATGTACCTCTCCTTTAATTACGCGAAATACAAAAAAGTTAAAATCACATATAACTGTTTAATTATCAATATCCGACATCACTTTATCAATTTATGTTAAACAAGTAGTCTCATTTCTATATAAACTCTCTCATGCAAGAAAAGGAATACCCTTATGAAAGCTTCAACCTCGTTATTTCTCTCTTTAGTTTCTTTTCATAGTAGAGAAATATATAGTTCTCTAAGCACGTATGAATCATATTATTTTTTTACAAAATAAATAAATAAATAAGTAAATATATATATATATATATATATATATATATATATTTTAAAATATGTAAAAAATAATAACCATAAGTACCCTTTTAGAAACATTAATTTTTATTGCACTAAATTAAATTTTAAGTGCAATAAAAATTAATGTTTCTAAAAGGGTACTTATGGTTATTATTTTTTACATATTTTAAAATAATTACAGTAGCCCTTATCTGCGAAATCTGTGCAATATATATATATATATATATATATATATATGTGTGTGTGTATATATAAAATGTAGGATGGATAAGAAATTATGCATAGGCTAGTTCATTTTGGCATGTCGACTTTTTCTAAGAAAAGGTGTATACAACTATATCATGGCTATAAAACATTATACGAAGGTTTGAAATTGTATGATTGTAGTCAATTTATGTAAAAGTTTAATTGGTAGTTTTAGTGATTGCAAAACAACTTAAACAAGAAACAAAATATAAAATTTTTTAAGTATTTATGCTACTTTTATCATGATTTTTTATTTTAAATTTTTTTATATTTATTATATTTTTTAGGGCGAGGCAGAAAAAATGCATTACGCACTCAGAAGGCCAGCCTGTAGAGTAAGACTCCCCTAGAAAAAACGAGTATACCCTATAAAAATATCTCCTGTACTCTTTAGGAATCAAGCCTGGATTGTCTGTAACATTATATCAGACCAGGCCTAAATTAGTCTAGGTTCATTGGGCTCAATCCTTAGCCAGCCACACGGTCAGGGAATCTGAACTGCACAACGGTCAAGATCTCGTTTCTAAAGAGGATGCCCCGGACGAACTATCCCAGCAGCCCTTATCCTCCAAGATCTTTTGGCAGACCGAGTCCACCGAAAATGGACCAAAAATGTGTGTGGCCTAGAGGCGGGGCCCTTCCTAACGGGGGCTGCGGAATAAGGTATGCTTAGCATCGTCGGAAACGCTCGGCAATAAATGCAGTCCGGTGAACCGGTCTTGCCCATCCGGTTCAGGTACGGCCGAAAATAGCCGTGACCTGTCAGTAATTGGGTAGAATTCCACCTCCCCATACCACCGTTCCACCCATGGTTGGACCTGCTTAATAAGTCGCCCAGTCCATCGTCCTGGGATGTCGTGCTCCCAGATGTGTTGCCACTGCTGGAAGGTTCGGGAGCGCTCTTTTGTTTTGCCGTGTCCTTGGCGATCTCGCCTTGTATTTGATAAATCGTCTTCTTCTCTCCTGCCAAGAGCTTGACAGGGATGACTCGCGACCAAAATGACGGCAGGCTCGGACAATGTACGGTAGGCGGAACACACCTGGAGCGTCGCTTGACGCTGAACCCGGGCGAGTCGAAACCTGTATAACTCTTTATTTAGAGCGTTTGCCCATACCTCTGCTAAATAAAGAAGCACTTACTGGACCTCTGACATCAATAGACGTCTTCTGCTGGATCGGGGACCCCCGACATTGGCCAACAGCCTACTAAGGTACGGTAAGTGATTACCTTAGCGGCCTAGTCCATGGTACGGAAGATCTGATCCCTCCATCTTAATTTCGTTTCCATCATAACCCCGACGTACCTGGCCGTATGGGTTGATTAGACCACCTCACTCGGAACGGAACAACGGTGTCGATCATCTTCATCGTGAGGATCACGATCTCTGTTTTACTGAGAGGAAACAGGACACCTTGATCGGACACCCATGTGTTGACCACACGCATCAACTTCGTTGAACTTTATTTGGACCAGCTCAACGTTGCATGCAGCAAGGAGACAGTCGCGTCATCGGTGTATTTGACCAAAGTAGTTTCCTCAGGCATTTTGGTCCTCAGGAGGTTGTCATAGGCAACATCCCAGAGATCCAGGCCGGGTATTGAACCTTGCGCGGTACCAGAAGTGACTTCCATCGTCCGAGTTCCGTTCCTTGTGTCGGAAATAAGGCTTTGAGAGCGGAGATAATCCTCTATGAGCCACAACAGATATGCAGTAACTTGAAAGGTGTTGCGAAGCTCATCCAACATATCGACCCACCTCGTCGAGTTAAAGGCATTCTTGACATCAAGCTTAACAAGAAGCACTCCTCTCTACGTAATACATGTTTTCTCGGGCCTCTCCCGGCTCTCTGGACTTCGGTGATAGCGTCGATTGTTGAACGCCCCTTTCTGAAGCCGTACTGACGGGGGCATAAGTCCCCGGCAGCTTCCACGGCAGAAGGGAACGGATCAGCTTCTCGAACAACTTCCCAACCGTGTCCAACATGCAAAGAGGCCTGTGGGACAACGGCATTTCAGGATCACCTTTGCCCTTGCTGATCAGTACAAGCCTGGCCGTTTTCCAGGGAACCGGAAACACTCCTTCTACCAAACAGGTGTTGTACATTCTCACCAACAAGTCAGGTGAAAACTCATTTTAATTTTGTTACTCTTACTAATACTAAAAACAATATATATATTATAAAAGTTTAATTTTATTCTTTATTATTTACTTTGATTTATCAAAATAGAAATAGGTTATAATATATTAAAACAAAAAGTTTCAAGTATCACAGTTATTCAAAACAATTAGAGGATATTACGTTAAAAAGAATGAATCAATTCATTAATTCCAAATTGTAAACAAGGAAAGATGATAATACGTGTAACTTGATACGATAGTAAATATAAATTCAACTATCAAATGAATACAATGAAATAATTATTTTACCGAATTTAAAGGGTAAAAATATATGTATTAATTTTATTTTGATAAAAATTTGTATAATAAAATTAAGCTGTTACTAATTTTGGTTAATGTCTACCCGTTGTTTTAATTTGTTCTGCCTTGTTGTAAATTGTAAAAACATTCTAAAACCAGGAAGTTAATATCCGACTGACTTAGAAAAAATTCTTTACCATCCTGATAGAAATAATACATCGCATATATATACTTCCATGGTCATCCATTTAAAACTTTTGAATGATTTATACTATATAATGTATCATTTGGTATTTTCTTATTTGTAGCAACGGGGAAAAAGAACTTAATTAGTGTAAAAAATTCTCTCTTGATCATTAAATAGTTTGTTAAATATTTGGAACCTCTAAACAGGCCATGCCTTAGAGGTCCTAAAATTTTCTTAGACCTTGATGTACTTAAGATAACCTTGTTAGAGATAAAGATAAAGAAGATAAGTTTATTTCTAATATTCTTCACAAGGGGACAATATTTCATGTTCTGTAAATGATGCATATGTTTAATATATTATGTTTGTTTTGGAAAAATCAACGTACTGGTATTTGCTGGTTTGGGAAAATAAATATTATTCTATTCTACTCTTCTAGCTTAAAATTTATTTTTAATCAATTAAAAGCCTTTTCAAATTATTAGCACCAAAATGAAAATATGAAAATAATTATCTTACTAAATGTATACAAATATTATCTAGTATTTAATAAAATGTCCACTACTTTATTTTCAATTCATTACATTTTCAACTAAATATAAAAATATAGAGAGATGGACTGTTATGTTTCCTCCGAGACGTACATCTATACACACTCACTGTTCTGACAGAACAATCAAGCAGAAAGCCACTGACAATCATTCTTGAGATCCTTACCTTTTGTGTCAATTATAACCATGACACAGTTTTTTAGACTTGCTTATTTAGATACGCTTCCAAAGAAAATCACCAGTAAAATATTAGAATAGTCAGTTTTTTTATTTATCATTAAAATACTCAAGATTCAAGATTCAAGATTTTATTTGCCATTAAGTACATACAATAGTATTTGGGTACAATAGGCTTCGTCAAGGATGGAATTACAATACGATACAAATACGCTTAATACAAACAAACATAATGATACCATAATTATGATAGAGATGACAATCATAATTTACCAGGCAGATATTTCATGGTTCAAATATTCTTCAATAGAGTAGTAAGCTTGGTCCTTAAGAAAAGTAGCTACATGTATCTTAAACTTATTTACAGGTAGATTTCTGATATATATAGGCAGTTTATTAAACATGAGATATTGTTGGTAGATGTGACTTTTGTATGATTTATGTAATCTTATATAAGGAGTTACTATGTTCATTCTATTTCTGGTGTTATGATCATGTTGCTGGAACATTTTAACAAAATTGTTTTGATTTTCTTTAACATGAACTACATTACAGAAAATATACATACAGGGCAGGGTCATTATTCTTAAATCTACAAAGCTACGCTTACAAGTTTCAGTATTCTTTAAACCAACTATACTCCTAATGGCTTTCTTCTGCCAAATAAATGCTTTATTCATTTCACTACCATTGCCCCAAAGTCGAAGGCCATAGTTCAATTGAGAGTGAAAGAGACCAAAATATGCTAAAATTAAAACATGCCTACTGACACAAAATCTAAGTTTCCTTAATAAATAGGTCACTCTAGCCAACTTTTTACATAAATATTCAATATGACTTGACCAGGTTAACTTACTGTCTAACATAATACCTAACAGTTTAACAGGTCTCAGATATTCTTGATACTATTAGTATTTTAATGTAGACCTAAACATTAAGTTAGCCATAACTTATCACTTGTAATTTTTTGAAGTTATTATAAATCTTAAGTTTTAACGTGACAGCAGGGGTGGAATGACATTTAACAGTGGACCATTTAATTAATTACCTAACATTCATTTTTGGCATTGGTGATCCTTATCTTAAAGTGGGAAAAGTAACTAAATATAGAAAGCACATAATATATTATTCAAAACAGATTTCAAAGAAGGTTTTTTCCGAGCACCAACTTTAATTGTGTATGTCAAATCTAACACATACTGTGTATTATAAATCAAATAAAAAATATAAAAATATTTTACCTCATTAATACAAAATTATATAAATATTGTACGTATAATGTAAGAAAATCATTGTATGATATAAAAACGCAGTATTTGTTTTAAATATAGGGCCTATGCATATTTCATTTGTGAGGAAGAAAAAAGGTGTAATCCCATTTGAGGTAAAAAATATGATTGTATGTAAATGGTATTTATTTCGTAATATAATATGGATAAAAACAATTATGTTACCACTTACACAAAGTTATGTTTACTTCCCTTAAAACATCAAAACTCATTAAAAATCTATTTTTTTCTTGGTTTTATTTAATTATTTGGATCATAGTGGGTATTTATTTATTGATCAGCTGGCCCAGTGATTAATGTTGATGTAATAAAATTTCTCTCCTTAAATAATTACGTAAAATATTTTGTTATCTTGAAGTTTGTAAGATGAGATGTTATCTTTCTATTTACTAAGCATCAACTTAAAAGTTTCAATTATGAATAGCTAAAAGTACCAACTATATTGATTTTAAATCAAATAAAATCATCATAACCTACAAATCTAAAACACACTGTGGTAAACAAAACAGAGGAGATAGGAAAAATGTCAACCACAACTAAAAGAAAGGCTATAAAAGAAGAAGTACCATGCCGAAGAGTTACTACAAGAAGAAACAAAGAAGTAGAGGTCAACTCTCCGAAGAAAGGAACTATACATACTAGAGCTACCATTGGGTGCCAAACCACTACAAGAATGGCAAGTATTGAAACCCAGACTGACATTAGTTATAATGGTACTGATAATGTATTATGGGACAGAGTTAATTTTTTAACATACCAGAAAGATAGTTTGTTGGATAAAGTAGAAGAACTAACGGCTGAACTCGAAGAAAAAGAAAAAGTTATAGATCAGCTAAAACATTGTTTAGACCAAGAATATGAGATGGAAAAAAGCTTTCAAATTGCAGACCGAATGGAAAGTTTTGATAACATACATGGTGTATTGAATGCTTCAGACAGTGACAACAAATCTATGAATGAAACATACAAAGATGTTATAACCAGTAAGAAAAATGTTGGAAAAAATGACCAAGACTTACATAAGTGCAAAGACAAATGTGATAATGATGATTTTTTTCTGAATTTAATGAAAATATTTGATGTCCTTAGAGAGATAGATGAAAACAACATATCTAAGCCTACTGATAATGTGAGTGGGTCTAACACCATTGCACACAGCTCAAACCAACGTCGAACTTCAAGCTCTCCATCAAAAAAGTCAAATAGTTCGAAAAGCCAAAACAATGAACAAAAAACCACAAGAAAAAAGAATTTGTATGTATTTGGAGACAGCCATGCTGCTAATATACAACACATTTTAGATGCATGCATTAAAAATCCTAGGAACATATTTGTGAATGCAACATCAGGTGCTACTACAGACTACGTTATTGAAAATGCACTACGCGCTGCAAAAACAGACAACCTAAATAAAAATGGCATTGCTGTAATAATAGCTGGAGCTCATGATGTTACTAGTGATAGACGAAAAAACAACCAAGTTTCAAACGATCTTCCTAATAAACTTCTTGACTTTATAAAGTCCAATCAGCAAACTAATTGGTTGATAACGCTCATCCCTCACCGCCATGACCAGCACTGGAAAAGCAATGTCAACATAACTATCATGGAGATCAATAAAAGATTACTTAAGATGAAAACTGAGGGGATGAATGTGTTAGACATAAGAAGTTTTGGAAGAAAACACTTCACAGCACATGGCCAACACCTTAATGGGAGAGGCAAATCTCTTCTGTGCGAAAAAAATTATAGAGGAAGCATTGAAACTATTATCAGATGAAGCTCCCAAACGACCATTAGACCATAAGAAGAATCGATCCAGATTGTGGAAATCGAAACGAAGAGACTCTTTCTTAGTCAGTTCGATGAGAGTAGTCACACAAACGCCGGCTTATACTACATGGGACCTGTCACCAGTGCCACCAGACTCAATGATGAAAGCTCCTAGAATGGACAATCGACCAATGCAAAGACCACCGGCCATAAACTCTCTAAGGGACTTTCCCATGTTACCAGTACCAAAGAAAATATATTTGGATTCCAAGAGAATAATTTCAGTAGAGGAGGCCTACAAAATGTTTATGAATTCAAAACACCAGTTCATTCAAGTTGTCTACAGAAACGTTTTGATCCTAACTATAATATAAGTGCCTCACATGGAAGATATGTCAATAATGGCGAGGACTATCAAATCCACAATTGGATAAATCATTGTGTACAAAGAGAAATAGGAACTGCACTTGCGAGTACAACAGATCCAATGAGAAACATTTACAATTCGGGTTTTTACAACAACCTAGTCTAACTTCTAATGCAAAGATTTAAAATCAGGTAATATGCAAGGTTCAAAATTACTAATTGTTCACTAAAATGCTCAGATAGCAACAAATAAGGTCGATGAGCTACAAATAATTTGTGATGATCTCAAGCCTGACGTATTTGTTATATCAGAGCACGGTTTTACAAATGATTCAAGTAATCTTTTCAAAATTCAAAACTATACACTGGGTAATTCGTATCAACGAAAACTTTTAAAATGGGGAGGGGTTGCCATATTTATTAAAAATAAAATAAAATTCATACCATATAAAAATATAAATGATTTTGAAAAGGACTTTGAGCTAACGGGCATAACTATTTATAGTAAGAAATAAAGAAAAAATACTTATTTTTGGCATATACAGATCTCCATCGGGCGATTTTGATTCATTCTTTTTAAATTTAGAAAAAAACACTTAAAAAATTATTTCAAAACGTCTTTATTTCGTTTTGATTGGGGACTTTAATATTGATATGAAACAAAACAATTAAAAGACCTCTTAAGCTCATTTAACCTCAAGTGGTCCATAAATACACCAAATCGTGTAACAACCACTTCAGCCACTGCGATTGACAACGTCATATCTAATTTGCTGAATTTTGACGTATCTGTTATGTCAAAGGCACTTTCAGATCACGATGCTCAATCTGTTACAATTAATGATTGGAAAGCAGACATAAATGCTCAAGAAATCAAATTCATTCGACAAACAAACAAAATAAATATTTCACGTTTACTAATCAATCTCTCGAATCAAAATTGGACTTTTTTAGAAAAGTCCAGCGACTCCAACGAAATGTATACAAATTTTAATGAATGTTTCATGAGTCATTTAGACTCATGTTGTCCCATTAAACGTATCAAATTATGTAACAAAAACATAAAATCCACTTAGATAACAAAAGGTATTAAGGTATCAAAGAAAAATCTTAAAATATTACATAAAAAATTTAAATTTACGTTTGATGAAGCGTTTAAAAACTACTTCAGAAGATACAGGAAAACTTATAGAAAGGTTATCAAAGCTGCTAAAACTTATGATATCAGAAAGAAAATTTCTGAAAGCGATAATATCTCGAAAACAGTATGGAGCATTATTAATAGTCAAAAGAATTCACCTGTAAAGAATAGAATATCTCTTAAATTAAACTATGAAAATATTAGTGAACCATCAAAAATATGTAATATTTTTAACAATTTTTTCTCTAAAGTAGCTGTAAATAATACCACAACTAAACATAATAAACTTAGGCCTAACAAGAAATTGAAGTGTTCAGGATCTATGTTACTTGCTCCTGTAACAACAAAAGAGGTATTCTCTATTATTCAATCCATGAAAGGAAAGAAAACTGTCGATTCACAACATTTATCAACATGGCTAATCAAGCAATGTTCTGAGTACATAACTGAACTACTATCAAAATTAATAAATGCAAGCTTTTTTGAAGGTGTCTTTCCAGAATTATTAAAAACTACTCGAGTGGTCCCTGTGTTCAAAAAAGGGGATCCACTTGCAGCAACCAATTACAGACCAGTATCAATTTTACCAGCCATCAGTAAAATTTACGAAACATTTTTTTCTCAATAGATTACTAGATTTTCTAATGAATAAAAATATAATATCTGACAAACAGTTTGGCTTTTTACAAGGAAAATCAACAATTGATGAAATTGTTGATTTAATGAATTTTGTAAAAACGTAACAACTGTTTTGGAAAAACGTAACACAACTGTTGGAGTATTTTTAGACCTATCGAAGGCGTTTGACTGTGTCGAGCATGACATACTTTTAGACTTATTAAATGATATAGGAATAAGAGGTATACCCTATAAGTGGCTTGACTCTTATCTCCACAATAGAAAGCAACAAGTTGATATAAATGGCGTATTATCAGATTCCATTGAACTTAAATATGGTGTCCCTCAAGGATCAATCCTTAGACCCATTTTATTTTTACTCTATGTTAATAGTTACGAATCATCAATAAACTTTAGCCATTTAACACAATTTGCGGATGACACAACTTTGAGTATAACGCATAACAATAAAAACTGTTTAGAAATTGATTTATTTAACGATTTAAATACATGTGTTAAATTTTTCTCTGAAATTAACCTTAAGGTAAATTTTCAGAAATCAAAGTATGTAAATTTTTCGGCTTGCCTATCAGCTAATCATGGACCAAATGTATTTATAGATGATTATCTATTAGAGGAGGTTGATTGTGTTAAATTCTTGGGAATACATCTTGATAGAGGGTTAACTTGGATTTATCACATAGACCATGTATCCTCTAAAGTGGCTTCCAGCATTTATGTTCTCAGACATCTGGCTAAATATTTTGATGACAAAATTCTATTAATGGCTTACTATGGTCTTATATATACAAACTTATCTTATGGAATTATAATATGGGGCAGTTGTGCTGAAATACATTTAAAAAGGTTATTCACTCTTCAAAAAAAAAAGCTTTACGGATCATCTTCAAATTAAAACAAAATCAATCCTGTAAAGACATTTTCAAAGGCATGCAACTACTCACACTTCCCTGCATTTATATTTTAGAAACAGTTCTTTTTTTCTCTATATAAATGCAAGCTACAGAAAGGAAGTGAAATCCATAATTATAATACCAGATTTAATAATTTATTTAGGCCTGAACATCATAGACTTAACATTCATCAAAATTTACCATCTCATACCGGTGCTAAATTTTTTAATCTTTTACCGGAAAATATAAAACAAACAAAAAATTTACGCCCTTTCAAGAATAAATTAAAATCTTTTCTAATTTCTCAATCATTTTACAGTGTTAGTGAATTTATGGACCACGTTCAAAATTCCACCCAATCAAATGAAAATCATCTATGAAAAGTAATTAAATAAAAATTAACCGCATTAAAGGTTAGACTAGGTTTGTACTGTTTATTTTTAATTGTTTTTATATACTTCTACTATTTTATAATTTATGTTTTGACAAAATTTTATGTGTTATATACATTGCTACCAACAGTATCTTGTTGTATTGGCAATAAATTGAATTGAATTGAATTGATATAAAGGACATCTAATATAGATATCCTAGTTGTTTGGGGTATTCATAGTAAATTAATGATAATAGATTAAATAAAGGAATGTGTAAAGTGATCAAAGTGATTTAGCATGTCAAACCTTTTTATCTCGTACGCTACAAATTCTACCTTTTGCAATAAAGTTTAGAAGATCACAATGAAAAAATATGAAACCTTGCCTTTAGGTTTTAAATAAAAATCATTTGTAAATAATCGTGTGAGTGGACGGTTGATGATGGCAATTCCAAGATGAAAGGGTCATTCAGCACCACTCAGCAATGCAATGGATGGGGAAACGGGTTTTTATTGAGATGAATTCAACTGAAAGAATTATTTTATTCAAATAGGTTAATTGATGCAAATTAATGTTATTGTTATTAGTAATCTAAAATTAACGAATGTTATATTTTTCATACAATTTGAAAATGTATTCAAATTATTTATTTAATTTTTTATTTTAATTTTATTTATTTACTTATTTTTTAAGAAGTTAAAATACCTTGATGTTGTTCGCGTTTTCTCAAGGAAAATTTATTTTCATTGGCAAAAGATTTGGAAGCTTAGCAATAATGTGTCATTTTTAAACATGTAGACATAAAATTATCTTTCCTAAAGTGTCACGAATTATAAAACACTCGCAGACCACTTCGTGATGACGAGTTTAAGAATTAAAATAAAATAATAAAACATTAGTGTATCATTTTAATTTGGTGCACTCATAATTTTATAAAAATTAAGTTAAACATTTACATCTTTAAAAAAATTTTTATTGTTGAACCACAATCAATATGTTTTTTGTTTGAATAACTTGTTATTAAAAGTTTTATTTTTATTTTCACAATTTTATATAAAATAAACAAAAAACTAAAGATCCGGATAAAACGGATAAAGAACGGATAAAACTAGAGCAAACTACCTAATATAAAAAGATTGTAGTCTTAAAGACTACAGGTAGAATTTTAAAGGAGTGATGAAATGAAGTAGGAGTTTGCGTCTTCGAATCTGGGTAGGAAGCTTCCGACAATTAATTTTTAAATTGAGTTATGTCTATCAACAGAGAGTGCTAAAAACTTGACCGTGAATAAACTTGACTACATAAAAAAACATAAAAAAATTATGAGATGGTTTTTGTTGGATATAATTAATTAAAACCATCACATTAAACACGTAAAAGCGATTGTGTAACAAATGGAGGTAATTACTAATAATATGATACTATTATTTATTCCGTAAAACAAAATTAAATTGCATGGAATGAGTCATTCGGGAAAGAATACGATGAATAAAATAATAAACAATATTGAAAAAACGAAAGAAAAAAGGTCCGCCCCAACGAATTTAGTATATAATGAAAATGTATATCCATAAACTTTCAAAGTAAAAAAAATAATATTTCAAGGAAAACGTGAACTAAATAAATACAAAAAAGTAATTTATAAAACAATGTATATTATATCTTAAGGCACTTGAATGCTATATAACAAGGGCGTTTAGATCATTTGCCACAATGACATGAATAACATATAGCATTGGTTATTGCCTCAAGGGGCCATATAATATATTTGAGACGTTTGAATCTTTTACTGAGCTGGCAGGTTCAACAGGTTAGGTTGCAAATGTTAGAATATTAAAAATAAATTAAGATTTATTTGTGTTTTAATTTCTCACATGAAATGAATAACAAAACAAATTCTAAATCAGCTCAAAGCTAATCAATAATGAAATATAAGAGCCGTTTCGTTTTAGATTGTTTATATACCTAATTAAAAGAAAAATATGTTTTAATTTATTTTCTCTTGTAGAGTATTAAAAATAAGACAATTTGTATTATAGTGCTAGGATGAAAAAACTTCTTCATTGAATGTATAAATTACAGATATAACATCATATATAAATCATGTATATAACAATATGATAGATAGTTTTAATTTATTCATCGTACCAACTACTATTATACATGACCATAAAGTATTTACTGTAATAAAACAACTAAGCTTACATTTTAAGATAATTATATAGGTTTAGAATAATGGTGTATATATATAAATTTACATAACGTATGGTACAAATAATAAATGCACAGTAAAAAATTAAGCAATGAAATCCTTAATAAAAATCGACATGACTTTTAACACGCAAATGTCACTGAAACATAAATACTGTTTAAGGCCGGTGAAGTGGGTGAATGCTATGTGCTCAAGCGATTTGATACAGACCTCAACAGCGGATTAAAAATTGACAACTTTAAACATAAGTCTTCTATCCAACTCCTTCTACTTTAATGAATAGAAGTAGTGGGAAATTGAGAGACCTGGGACAGTTCAATGACCCCTGAGGAATGTGCTGAGTCATGATGACGTCATCACCGATGACGTCACCGATGACGTCATCGATTGCATCATCGATGACGTCACCGTCAATGACGTCATCACTATGACGTCACACCCATGACGTCACAGAAATGACGTGCTGATGACGTCACCACCCATTACATCATCAATATGACGTCATCGTCACCATGAAGGTCAAGGTCACGCCGAAACTTAAAATTTTTTGGCACTTTTGCCGTTTCTCACACTTCGCTCCGAGTTTCAGTCAGAGTCCTCGTGACCTTGATGACTTGGAGCGAATATGCGACTAGAAACAGCAAAAGTGCCAAGTCAAGCTCGAGTTTGCGACGTGACTATGCCTAAACCATCATGTGTCACTCCTCAGAGGTCATTGAACCGAGCCAGGTCTCCCAATTTGCCATGAATGTGACCTTTGAAAACCGAACAACAGAGTGCCGACACCGATGCACACCCTACGACAGTCACCGAGCGACTGACTGTCCGGCTCTGTGTACTCTAGGTATATGGGAAGTGGTGGGGGAAATTGTGATGATCTTGGGAAACTTTTAAATCTCAAACAAGGGGACACCGTTTTGGTGCTACCTTAAATGTACATGTTAAAGTGTTATGACCTTGAGGTTGACTGTAAACTCGGGACTTAGGATTGTCTTTAAAGATGTATCCAAAGAATCTTCAGATTTGAGTTAACACTTAGAAAAATTTACTAGTAAAACTGTTTAATGTGTATTTGCCAGAGTTTAAGTGTGGTGACCTTGAGTCAAAACACTGAAATACTACAAGTCGATATCGTCCCAGAGTTAAAGTGTGATAACCTTGAGACTGTTTCAAAGATTTATCCAAAGTACCTCCAGGTTTGAGCCAACACTTAGAAAAATTACTCTTTGTACAACAATTTGATGTTGTTTCCATAGTTTAAGTGTGTTGACCTTGAACTGGTTAAAATGAAAACTTTAATTTAAAACCGCACAGTGGAGTGCATGATACAGATGCGCACCCCATGACAGTCGGCGAGCGACTGACTCTCAGACCTTGCGTACTCTAGGCATATGGGAAGTGGTGGGGGAAATCTCAAGGTCATACAAACGGAGTTTTAAAAAAAGTCAAAGAGTAGAGAGACTACTCTACTCTTCAGAGTTAAAGTTGTCTTGGTACGACAATTCGATGTTTTTCCCAGAGTTAAAGTGTGACGACCTTGAGGTTGACTGTGAACTTGGGACTTAGGATTGAGTTTAGTGGTGGAGGAAATCTCAAGGTCATCCAAATTGGGTTTTAAAAAATAAGAAACTCTAAACCTCATGGTCCTTTTCTTCCCTTTCCATCTCGTCCGTAGGATATATGGATGACAATGGTAAATTTGACAAATACTGTGGTGATTGTTGACCTCCACTGTGATCTGATTCTTGATTGTCTTGCTGCATTATAATTTCAGACCAATCATAATCTAAATTGACATTGAGCTTTATTCCTGGGTTGTCAAGGAGAATAGACTTCATCCAATCGCAGATGGTTTCTAAATAATGCACGTTGTCGATTGTCAATTTCCAACTTGTAGTAGGTACATCTTCGGTGGAAGACATGGCATCGCAAGCAAGTGTGTCCGCCATGGTTGTTGGAGGAGGAATGACATCTGTTGCAGACGGCAATGCTGGTATAGCAGAGTAGTGGGGGAAATCCCAAGGTCATCCAAATCGTGTTCTAAAAAAGATGGCTAGTAGTCTGTGGTGGTGCGGGTAACTGTGAAATGCAAAGGTCAAAGGTCAAGGCCACCCGCGAAGTTTAAAAAAAAAATGCAACATATCAATACGTGACAAACTTCACATATTGATATGTTGCATTTTTTTTATTCTTTTATTTTTTTTTGTTTTTTTTTAATCATTTATTTATAAAACATTACAATAACATATGTACAACAGTAAAACTTAAATCTAACACTGCTGCTTGTCGGCGATGTGGATGGTCAACTCGGTGGAATTGCTACCCGTGCAACCGTGGGAAACCAGGTAGAGACAGCCCGGTTGGATGGAGCGCAGATCCTCGTTCTGGAGGAGATGGACGAACCGTTTCGGCAGGTAGACTTGGAACTTGGGCTCATCCCCCGGAGTGAATGGTGCCTCGCTAAGACTGCAGCAGATGGCCTCTCCAACTGTAGTCTCCATCTTCTTCATGGCGTGGATAATGTAGTGCTTCTCGTCTTTAAGTTCGGAACACTTCTTGATGGGTAGTATGGTAGATTTGGAGTGAGCATTGAACTGCTCAACCAAAGTTTGCAGGAACTGGTGAGATGCCATGGTCGAGTTATAGATCGTCTTCTTCGTCTTCTTGCTGGGAGATGTTGTCGTCTCTGAATCTCGAGTAATACTCATGCCAGGTCCCGGTCTGATCCTCACTTATATAACCCCCGTTACCCCCACCACTCCCCATTTCCCCACTTTGAAGGTAAGATGCGAGTTTATAGGCGTTTTTTAAAGCGCAATGTCTATCTTTTTCATGTTCTGGACTTTTAGTACAAATACAAACATTTTCCATTGTATACTTGTAGTTTTTATCCAATTCCACATCATTAACCGGAACATGAGTAAATTCTTCGATCCATCTCTTCTTTTCCAGTCCTTTTGTGTAAATATTGGTAAACCTGTTTGAAAACTGATGCATGATGTGATACAAGTCTGTGTAACTTGCAAAACCATCATACCAATCGATATGATGGAAATATTTTGAAATCCACCTGTTGGTAGTAGCAGCTTTGCTAGTTAAAGATGAATAAGAACATGGTGGTTTGAACAAAAATGTATATGGAACACTTGTATTGATGTCGAAAAACACAAGTTCTTTTATGATAAATCTATCGTCATTACCTCGAAATGCTTGGAACTCAATTATACCAGGTTTGGACTTTACTTGTTCTTCTTCCTTGTCCATTGTGAAGGTCACCCATCTGCTCATGCTGAAGTCCAAAGGCCAACTGATTTCCACACCACGGTAGGTACGACTTTTATACCAGGCCGTACAGTTGTTGGCGCGTTGGTGTATATTTAACGTGGGCACCGTCCCCAGTAGGCCTAACCCCACAAAGTGTTTGATATTGTTTTAAAAATTAACCATTGCTGTGTAGTTGATTGTCATTTAAGTTTCCATCTTTACATTTTCCTTGTTTTCACTTTCATCACTAACACTTGATTCTTCTCCTCCTTCTTCCTCTTCTTCTTGTATTACTGATGTTTTATGTAGTTGAGTAAAGTTGAGTAATATAGGTGCGTCTGGTTGTTTGTCCAAAGTGTCTTCCAGATAATCTTTAATAATCGAACTTGAAAATACCAGTTGTCTCAAGTATCTCGTTATAGGTTCGGTTGCACAAGTTAAAATGAAAAACTCCTCTCGACTAAGTTGAATCTTGTTATCATGTCTTGTTGTGTCTCTAAACCGCAGCTGATGATCACCACGATGTTTAACAATATCAATTTCCACATTTGAATCCAAAAGTCCTACTCTTGTCTTTCTTCCAAACATGTTACTACTTAAATAGCATTCTAGAAGATGCAAGTGTTTCATAAACGATTCCTAAGCACTGTCCGCAAACAAAATCATTTTGGGTCCATGAGTTAAAATCACAGTAGGGGAATAACCTGTTGATTTCATAACACCGATTAAAACACTTTTGTCCAAACTGGACGAGATTGGATAAAATATTCGTAAGAATACTTCACTCAATATGTTTGGAGAAATATTATCTTCAATATCCCTTTTCCTCTTTTGCGCATTCCTTTTTCTTTTACCTTTTTCTTCAACATTATTACTGGCGTGAAGTTGTCCGCAAACGTTGTGTTCATCTCCTTCCCGTTGACCTTGAAGATCTAAAAACTCAGATATCTCCTTCTCAATATCTACCACATTTTCAGGTGTACCACTAGGAGAAGCCATATTGAATACGATGCTACCCATACAACAACAGGCAACAAACTGATGAGGAGCGGCCTGCGCGCTCTGCTTTTATACTCGCGGAATGCATTGGAATGTAACAAAACCGGATCTTACAATACATTTTTAACAATTCCAGTTAAAGGTGTGTATGTTACGATTTTATCATGTAGAATTAAACAATATGCAGTTGTATTAGCCGGTATAGCCGCGTTAAATTCCATTTCTATTTTTATATCCACACTTGATGATTTTACCGATTCATTCTGTTTAGAACAATCGATTACAACTATCGGGTAACCATCTAAGTATTTTTCTGGTGATAGTAAAGGTGCATTTGTTTTACCGTAATATGAACTTTGGAATCTTGCATACATATCGTACAATATGCTGTACTTTTTATTAGCGAATGACACATTTAAACTATCGTATGGAAAAAATTGTGAATTTAAATAAACTTTAATATTTTTTAAGTTGCAATGATCAAATTGACCTGCATGTTTGGTGATGGTGTCTCTTCTGCCTGTTTGTAAACCAAATATAATATACCTGGCTCGTTCCACATAATTGGATGTTTTAACAGTCCAAGTGTGGCGATCCGTAGTTGGCAAACTGGGATGTTCATGAAATTCCCAACTTCTAAAAGGAATTACAATATCACGATCAGCCTTTAACTTTCTTAATAGTAGCATTCTATGCTCGTCAGCTAATTTAACATGCGGAACTCTCCATACAATTTTGTCTAATGTTAATTTCCATTCTAAAGTTGCATCTGTTGTACCGTCTGGAGCTTTAATAATGTCTTTATCGTTAGAAGATCTCAACAAAACTAATTCTTGTTTAACATTTAATATAATTTTTCTATAATCTTCAGCAAAACCAAGCAACAAACGTAATGGAATATGAAAATCAAAATTTCCATTTGTATCTGGAGTGATTGTGTCTTTTGCAGGTAAAACCCATCCTGCAGGTTGTATTAAATTGGTTTCATTAGGTGATATAGATGTTAATCCCTTTAAAGTTGTTGCAATACCTACTTTTTTAGTGGAATCAACTGTTACACCTGATATTTCATATCTAATTTCGTCAAACAGGAAAGCCATAGGATTATTTATAAATGGAACTGTTGTACCAGTAGTAGTACCATCCTTTTTAGTAACTTTTCCTTCAATATACAAGTAACTTTCACATGGTAGTGTGTAAATGTCTTGATTTTGTATGGGAATACGAATTTCATCGTTATTGTTTAATTTTGATGAAGTGTAAGGGTTGTGGGTGTGATATTCTTTTTCCCATAGGGTTTCGTCGAATGTTGGACCCTGCGCTATATCCAGTATATCCATAATCGGTTAATTGTAATCCAATTCTCTCTAAGAAACGAATGTTCTCGCGTGTTAACTCCTCCACAGCTGAAGAGCTACTAATGCGGTTTCCCGTAGGTTGTTCGCTTTTAAATATTAAACCCATGATTTTGTATTAAAGTGTCGATTTTAAATGTAATCTAACCGTAATAGGCTCTTCTCGGAAATCTATCAAGTTACCGTCTTGATCCAATACGTTCAACACGATGTCTGAAATGAAAGTGGTGTTCAACGGTAGATATACCAGGTTTTGTGGCTTTTCAACAATTTTAAATCCAGGTGGCACACTGGGGTAAAAAGTATGTATTATATGAGTATTTGCTCCATCTCTGTAAGCTCCTTGTATAATGTTACAAGTTATGTCTATACTATTGACTTTTAATATTGTTACAGTTTGTTTACCAGAATGTGTTTTATTTGGTTCTAAAATTGCTCCATCTTTGGGAAATCCTAATAAATCACCAATTGAGTTTGGCTTAGTGAAATCTATATAATATTTTGAAGTAAGCTCAGCTTTCATTGTATTGTTATTACCTTTTAGTGTTATATTGTCTTTTCCCATTTTGTTTTGCAAAAATTCATTAATATGATCAATTTCATAAGAACCTGTGGGTAAACTGCACTCTTGTAAGTCTGTAAACTTCCCACTGGCATCTTTTCCTTTATAATAATGCAATAAGTTATTTTTACCTTCCGTAACATTGGGAATAGAGTTGTAAGTTGTAAAATCCAATAGCGCCGCCTCCCAAAATCTTCCTTTTTGCAAGCGTAACGCTGGAAAAAGGATACTTCGTAAAGTGGACGATTTTCCTGTTAATGATACCGCATAGGAAGACATCTCAATAGTGACTGATACTTTTAGCTAAGAATTCTAAACATAAATGGCCGCATATTGAAGTATTATCAGGTTGTTCTCTTTTATAATTGTAATATATGTTTTTAGCAGATTTAAAGTAATCTTGAAGTTCTTTTGGTGGTGGTAGATTACCGAAACTATCAAAATAATATACATTGTTATTTAGTTTCTTATAACAAACCCAATGGGTGCCAGGGCCTTCAGTATTATCCAAATTTACAATTCCAGTCTCATTTTGCCACATTTTCTTTGGTAAATTGTCTTTCATAAATACTCCGCGGAAAAATGGTATTTTTAAACAGGAAATATATTTAAATAATTCAACATTAGTCAACGCTTTATGTGGTATAACCAATTGATTTCTTTTATTTAATATGCACGATACGGTCTTAGGTATAGACCAGCCCCGTTTTTTACCATTGACCATATTATCGGTTTTTTGTTATTTTTCCTCGGAGAACGTCTTTTTAGTCTAATATTACCACCATGTTTCTTCATGGTTGATCCTTTTTTATTACTACCCCTCCTTTTTCCACCCCCTACCGCTGTTTTAGCCTTCATACCTGCTGTTACCGCTAAAGCTGCTGCTTTTTCTGCAATACTAGCGTCACTAGACTTTACTCGTTGCCAAGCTATATTCGCTAGCTTTTTATCAGCTATTGACCTATTCTTTGAATCGGTAAACGTGGAATATGCGATATCGTGTTCTTTACAAGCCTGATCTAACTTATTTATGCCTGGATCGCCTCTTTCCAGTCGTTTTTTCAATTTAGTTCCTGGTCCGCAATACTGATAACCTCCCGGTATGTGAAATTCGTATGGTAAAGCGTCTATTGCTCTATTTACGACAGATCCTACTGGAATACGATTTAAAGCTTTACTTAACAGAGAAACCGCTGTGGACGTGATACCGCCTCCTTTCCGTATAGTGTCTCGATATGGACTGGTGTAATGAAACGCCATGATTGTCTTTTATATTCGAAAAGCGTAACCTATGTGTTACCTCTATGACAGGTTGCACATAAATGATGTAATTTATGGTGTTATTTAATTAAATATCAAAAGTACCCCAATCTGATGATCTAAACTTTTGTGTGTTATGATTAAAAAAATATTTATAAAGAATTTCTTGTTTAATCCATGTATTTCTCATTTTTTCGTCAATAGGTTTATGTTGTCCTGCTACAATATAATTATGCATATCAAATAATAAATTACCTATTACTTTAACAAGAAAATTAACAGTTACAGCGTTATCGGCATAATCAGGGTCTGCAACATTTGTTAATCGTTTGTTATCACAATTCCACCATTGTTTTCCAGTTGGCTCTAATTGTATTATCTGTTCATAAGTAACAGCATCACCAGGCTTTTCACCAATACCTAAATTTGTCAATGACTTTCCTTTACCATCCCAAACACTATTGTTTTCTTCAAGTAAAGTAAACTTTTTATTTCCCTGTACAAATACATCTCCTTGTCGTGTTACTACTTGGTCTTGTTTCACAAAACCAGATGTTTCTTGTTTTAAAGTTTCCTTTATTTGCCCCACCGTTGCACCATCTGATGGTGCAGAACCATCTTTTACATTCGCTAAACAATTACCAAAGCAATCAATAATTCCTACATCACGTGTAATACAATGATCTTTGATGTATTTTAAATTTACAGCATCATTTTCATTCTTTGGATAACCTATATCGTTAATAACAAATTTATAAAAAGAAAACCCATCTTTTGTCTTTTCAGGTATTATAGAATGTAAATAGCGTCTATTTATGCTGTCTTTTTCATCTACAGGGTCTGCTACGTTAGATATACGTCGATTTTCAGCATTATAAGTTTTTCCATCGAATTTTAACGTATTTTTCAATTCCGATGATAAATAACCTCTGTTTATTGCATCAGCGTTTTGATTTGGCTTACCGACGTTGGAAATTCTATGATTACCCGCGTTATATGTGTTTTTGTCTAGTTTCAGTGTTGGTAATATCTCTTTTTTTAATACTTTTAAATTTATTGCATCATTTTCATCTGTGGGATCATTAATGTTTTTTAACCGTTTATTACTAATATCATAATCTCCATCAGGTGTTTGTGGTAAGCCAGCACCTCTTTTTAAAGTATTAAAGTAATATAATCCATCCGAGGAATATCGTCCGAACTTGTCAACACTCATGGTGCAACTGAATAACATTCTAGAGTGTAACCCATTTTTACAATATTAGTCTCGATTTCTAACCCGTATCAGTTTTTATACAAATTCTTAGTCTTTATCAGTTACATTTTCATCGCTCCCGGGACATTTAAAATATTTAAAATTTCCACTAACTAATGCTCCGTCTGATTCATTTCGAAACACATGATTTTTATGAATAAATTGTTCACCAGACAATTTTCTAAATCCGCTAAATGAATTCGGATCTGCAATTAATATATTTTGATAATCATTTACATCCATTAATTTAAATCTTTGCTTATTATAAATAAACTCTTTATTTGCACTGTCATATTGTAATGTTTGTCCTACAGTTGCAGCATCATTTGGATCTCTTCCATTATGCAAGTTTTTTATTACTTTATTTTTACATGTAAAAAATCTAAAAGAATGATCTGGATCTAGATGTACGGTTTGTGATAAAGCAGCTGCATCTTGAGCAGTATAACCCAATCTCATATTTGATAACCCTTTACCCATGCAATCCCAAGCATTATTTTTGTATGTTAATAAATTAAATTTTTCATTACCTTGAACAAATTCATCCCCTTGCTTTGATACTACTTGATCTTGTTTTACAAAAGAGGTTGTTTCTTGTTTTAAGGTTTCCATCATTTGACCCACTGTTGCACCATCTGATGGTGCCGAACCATCTTTAACATTCGCTAAACAATTACCTAGACAATCAATAACTCCTACATCACGTGTAATACAATGATCTTTTATATATTTTAAATTTACAGCATCATTTTCATTTTTCGGATAACCTATATCGTTAATAACAAATTTATAAAAAGAAAAACCATCTTTTGTCTTTTCAGGTATTAATGAATGTAAATAGCGTCTATTTACGCTGTCTTTTGCATCTTTAGGATCATCTACGTTGGATATACGTTTATTTTCAGCAGTATACGTTTTTCCATTGAATTTTAACGTATTTTTTAATTCTGATGATAAATAACCTTTGTTTATTGCATCAGCGTTTTGATTTGGCTTACCAACATTGACAATTCTATGATTACCTGCGTCATATGTGTTTTTCTGTAGTCTTAATGTTGGTGATATATTTTCTTTTAATACTTTTAAATTTATTGCATCGTTTTCATCAGTGGGATCTTTTATGTTTTTTAACCTTTTATTAGTTATATCATAATCTCCATCAGGTGTTTGTGGTAAACCAGCACCTCTTTTTAAATTATTTGCGTAATACAACCCATCCGAGGAGTAACGTCCGAACTTGTCGACACTCATGGTGCAACTGAATAGTAATCTAGGGAGTAACGCATTTTTATGAGATAACCCCACGGTTTCGGAGTTCATCCACTAAAGCCACCCATTCGTTTTCCAATCCAGTATGACCCGCTTCTTTAGCTTCATGTATTAGTTTCATTCTATCCACCAATTTATTGATATTATTGTAATAAATCACATTTGTGTTATATAGTTTCTTCATTAAACCTGTACCTGTAACAGATTTGTTTCTTTTTCTTGGTTCTGGAGCACTTATATCCAAAGTGGATGACACAAACCTTCGTTTTACAGGTTTTCTTGGCATTATCGGCATTGGTTGTCTTCTCGTTGTTGGTATTAACTTGGATACAAATACTCTATATTTTAAGGACCTAGATCTAAAAACTGGCTGGTCAGCTAAATACTTCCTCCTGTATGCATTGGTGTGTTCCAAAATCTGTTTATATGCTTCCATATCTTCTTCTTTAACTAACAATTCTAAAGGCTTTTTTTCAAATAATAATTCAAATAATCCTCTTGTGCCCTTATATCTTTGATTACCAACAATAATATTATCATCTTCATCAATGTTTACCGGGCTATTACCAACCATTAAACCTTCTTCTGTTAATCTTACTCCATAACTATGGTAGTTTTTATTAGGATTTATTCCAGCTAACATTTTTATCATGTATTTCCTTCCTAAAGGTCCTTTGTTATGAATGTTTTCACCCAACAAGCTTATGTTTGACGGACCTTCCCTTGCTTCTTCTTCTTTTTCCTCTTCACTAGCAGTTGATACATCTTCATGTCCTCTTTTAGCTTTTACTTCATATAATTCTCTTATACCACTATAGTCTGGTGATTCTAGCTCTCTTTCAGGTTCTTCACCGGTAAAACCACTATATGTAGAGGATTCCAGGTCTTCATCACTAAAATCTTCTGATTTTATATTTTCTCTTTCAAACTTTGTAATAGGTGCAATTGCATCTCCTTCCAAAACGGGTTTAGCAAATTTTTTGTTTAATTGTTTCAAGGGTTCAGCAATAGGTTTAAAAGTAGATTCAAGAAATTTCTCCCTTTCGCTAATACCTAATTTTAATGCTCTGTTTTTATCCCGAATAGAATCACTAAGTGATTTTATTTCCTTTATTAACTTTTCTTGGTTAACCATGTTTGTAGCAAGACGTGTTGTACAACAATGAATGTTTTACATCATGATCAGTGTATTAGTATAAATTTATCAAATCCTATCCTGTATCGACCATTGTTTAGCGGTTGTTCCTTTATAATTGTTAAAAACCCATACTTTTCAGCCCAAGCCTTTCCACACAACTCTTTAAATCGTTCGAATGGCATATCCGCACTTACATGGTCATAATATATGTGTTTTAGGTTGGTTTCATCCTGTTTAAATACAATTAACATGTTTGCATTGTCTCTAATGAGCTGTTTCGGTATTTTGCTGTAAGTTTGACCAATATAAATGCTATCTATGTTGTTATGTCGACCCATGGCGAAGTAATTCCTTATTGTATTTTGATTTTCACAAGATACATCGTCAAATATGAATACTGAGAATGGTTTAGCCTCTTGCGGTTGCATGACACTTTCGCTTGCGTTAAATCTAAAATATTTAACTTCAGGCACATTTTTGAGTATTTGTTCCAATAACTGATATTTTGGTTGTTGTAGTGACTTTGAAAATACATATAAATTATTAAAACGTAAGCCTTTAGGGTTTGTAATCAAATTGAATACTACATTTGTTTTTCCACAATTGGAAGGACCGGTAACCAAACAACGCACCGTGTTTGGTAACAAAACACCGTGTTTCCCAGTATTGAATTGAGAACCATCCACTGTGAGTTCATCTATATTATTAATAGTAAAATTGTCTTTTTGCGGTATTATCTCCATCCTTTGTAATGGTTCAACCCAAAATGATGCTCTACCGTTATATTAGATCCTTTTTAGGTATCCAAGAATCTTCCGTCTTATTAAATCCTAACCATCGTACTTTAACCTTATCTTTTTTCCGTTGCAACACCTTTTCAACTAGATATACATCACCTACTGTTGATTTTAACATTTCATGTCCATAAAACCCTCCTTCAAGCAATTGTCCTTTATTATCTTTTAAAATGTAAGTTTCCGGTACTGTAGGTTGCACCTTAAATACATTAAAAACCTCATTTGTCCAGTTTGGAAGATATCTTTTACTGAATACACCTTTGTATTTGCTTATTCGCACTTTATCACCAACATTAAACCTTTTAGGCTTTAGTTTTTCAACTTTTGGTTTGGTATTCATTTTTATACGTTTTAATACAAGTTTTTCATTTTTATTAGTCACCTGGCTTGGTTTCATACCGATAGTTCTATGAAACTTGTTATTGTAATCGCTTATAAGTTTTGGTAACATATCAAGCCAAACGTGTGATCCTCTGTTGGAAAACATCTTATACATCGCACCTTTTAAAGTTCTGTTAAATCTTTCAATTATTGATGCTTTTACCTCTGAATTGGTTGAGTAATGGTTAATGTTGTGTTTTTTCATTAAATTTGCAAATTCCTTATTAAAATATTCTTTTCCATCATCAGTTTGTAAATGTTTTATAGTATGTTTGTCTCTTTGTATAGCTGTTTCCATTGCTTTTGTAACACTTTTGCCACTTTTATCTTTTAGTGGTAAAGCATCTGCCATTTTTGAAAAACAATTAATAATAGTCAATATGTATTTAAATCCTCTATTTTGTTTACTATAAGGAATCATTTCGATTAAATCCGCTTGATATAAATCATTTATTCCTTTTATCACTGTATTTCTTCGTGGAAACTTTCTTCTTGCAGGTTTATGAAGCTCGTTGACAATTTCTTGCTTCAAGTTCTTCATATTGCAGGTTTGAATGTTTCATTTATCACATGTATAATAACAATGAATGTTGTCTTAAATATTAACATCATTTATATAGGTCAAGTTCATCCAAACTTGTGTAAAAAAAATGGGGAACACGGCGTTGGACTTGCCGTGTTCCCCATTTTTTTACGGAAGGAAAAAGGAATAAGGTCGAAGTTGTAGAAGGACGAAGAATAGGTTAGTTGATAGGGTTAATAGAGTAGTGGCCAAAAGGGAGTGTGTGAATTTTGTCTTCCATAATGTGGCGTTTGTCATCCTTAGAAGAAAGTGCTTTTTTTACTTCTGTCACACTGAAAACTTGATGTTTTTCGCTTCGGATTGTGTTAAATTTGGCTTTCAAGGTAGTATCTTCAAATAAACACTTTTTGTATTGATCAAAATTAATGTGTTTTTTCAAATAATTTGTTTTCACACCCTTGGCCTTCTTTGTAGTTGATGGTTCTTGTTGTTCGCCTTTATACACATTGAAGGAATATAATTTCGACATTAGTGCAACAATTTCTTCCATTACTTGTCCATTACATTCATCTTTAAATTTGCCTAAAACTTTTTTATTATTTTCGTTGAAGTTTGGATGATTTTGTGGGTAGTCTGAAAAATCAAAGTCATTCCTGTGTACGAACGTTTTTAAATCTTCGTACATGTCTTGAGTCTTTATCCAATAGATAAAAGCGTCAGTATCCATGTATGCTACTCCTATATTGTCACGACCATAGTAGTCAACCATCTTGTTATAATGGAAATCGTACATATGGGTTTTTGAAATATCCAATATGCACATTCCTGCGTATAACGGGCGGTCCATAACAACTTTTGTTTTCTTAATGCTTACTGCCACAAGGTTTTCATTTATTATCATTGTTGATCCAAAATTCGGTTTCTGTACAAGTTTTTCCAATTTTGCAGGGTCTGAAACTAATTCTACAATTTTGTGTTTCCTCTTGTTCTCCAATGTTTTGCCAAATATAGCGTTGTTCATTAATTTAAAAAAGTCCTTTTGAAATGCTGATGTTGCTCTAGCTCTTCTTGCGGTGTTTCCATCGATGTAGGATTTTTGCCAGCATGATTTAGAAAATTGTAATACTCGGTGAATTTTTGTTATTTTCAGTCCTAACTCCAACGCTTGTTGTACAACCCAATAGTGCGCCACATAACGATTTTTGTTGTTTAATGTCATCATTAATTTGGGCCATCTTCCTATCGGTGATACTTCAGTTTTAGCCAACAGTGGCAAGTCGTAATGATGATCGTGTAGTGTTTCAGGGTACTCAAAATCACAGTCAAAAATATATCCGGTGTCACCTTCTTTGGGAATATCCATAATATTTTCAATTGAATCTGGGTTTATCCATTTGAAGTCTCCGTGAGGTAGCGGTTTAGACATGGCCCAACCATACAAATTATTTGCATCAAAATAGCCAAGAAAAATTGAATCTTTTGTTTGGTCGTAGTTTGGCAAAAATTTATTATTTGCTTTCACATGACGAGTAACAGCTTGGGTTAAACCTCCGCGTACACCGGATTCAATCATTAACACCATATCGATATCCGTAAGCAGTTCAAGGCGACACTTGGTAGATTTCAACATAGCCTGCCAGGCCAAACCGGGAGAAGTAAAAGAATGTAGCGGGTCCAGTCCATAGGCATCAAAACAGGTGTTGCGAAATTCTTCCATTATATCGCAAAGAAGCGTCACATCCAATTTCATATATTTTGCATGTCCAATTCATTCCACACATTGCAGGCATGTTCGTAGTCTTCGATAGTGATTTCACTTCCAGTCAATTTACTGGTGAATGCTTCCCTCGGCGGTAGTCTTCTTTCTTCGTAACGTTCCGAGCTGTCGATGTAGTCGTAGGGGAAAACCCCTTTCCGTAGAACCAAATCCATCTTGTCCTGCGGGACAATTTTACTTGTTTCCTTTAGATCGTGTCTCCTTAGGTTATCGGTCAGTTTGCTAAGACTGGATGGCATAAATCTAAATGAATCAACAAATCGAAGTTTGATTTTTTTGTCAACAGTTTTTGAAAAACTAATAAATTTTTCTGTTGTTTCTGCCAACACCTCTATTTTCCTATCGTCTCTACCCACTTCCGGAATGATGAAGTGTGAATCATAGCCACTAAGGTTGTGTAAAACTACAGGAATAAATTTGGGTAGTTTGTAATTTACATTGCATCTGTTACAAGCCGCACCTCTATACTGTCCAGTTAAATGGTCATGGTCTCTAACTTTATAATTATCATCTGTAAATTGGTTTTTGCACAAATAACAAATTCTTGCCAAGTCATGTTGTTCCTCCTCTTCATAATCCAGTGGTATCATCGGCTCTTTAACACCATACATAGTTTGCACTTTAAGAGCGATTTCATATAATTTATCCACAAAAATTTTTGCTGCGTTTTCACCTCGGTATAATACAGGTAACGATGAAAGTCCATAATTTTGTAGTTGTTCTTCAGTCAAGGTGGATTTTAAAATCAAACAAAAACTATTTGCTTTATGCTCTTGATATTTCGTCCTTCTGTCGATCTCTCCGTTCGCTATATCTTCTGGTATGAGTATGGATTCGAAATCTGCATACACCACTACTGGAACTCTGTACTGATGAGAAATTTTTTCAAATTTTACTATTGATCGGTTGGCAGAAGGCAAACAAACTTTTACTTCATAGTTGTTATCACACAATTTTTTATGTTCAGTCAACCACTCTGATCCTCCATGGGTCAAATCTTTCCAAATAAAACAAAAACATCTTTTACAAACTGTTATTGGTCCATTCCTTTTTGTCAACTGCTTTTGAACCAAACAAACAAAATTTTTAATGTAAACATAATGCGAAACTTCTCCTTGAGTAATTAACAACAAATCTGTATGATCTCGGCGTTCGGTCTTTGTCACTCTCAAGGGGTAAACATTATTGCTATCATCCAGTCCAAAAATATTTACACTTACAGCAGGATTTTGTTTTTCAAATTTACAAACATCTTTAATATTTACAGGGTATGACAGTCCTTGAAAATTATATCTATTATTGACATTTTGATAGTACCTACTCACTCTACATGGACGCTGTTCTGGCAAAATATATTTACACAACATAGCATATCTGAAACATTCATTATCTACATTTTGCACATTTATACAGGATTTAGTAGCTTGAATTTTTTTGGGTAGAGCAATATAGCTGCTACCCCTCATGCCGTATCCGTGTTTTTGAACTCTTAAATCAAGTCCTTCAATTGAAGTTAACCACCATCCGGATCCTCTACGTTCATGTTCTTGTAATTTAGTAATCAATTCTTGCAAACAATCAGAAATAATATTATTTACATCGGATGCTAACATGAGAGTGCGATTTTTTGTTACGAATCCTCTCAATGTGGTTTCTCCATCTGTGTTAGTAAACAACGCGTCCAAAACCAATCCAAATTTAATAAAGTTTAGTCTTGTCAATTCTTCTTCCAAAGTCTGTTCAATTAATAATTTTGCTTCGTTTAAAAAATTATCCAACTCGAGGCGTTCATTTTTAATTTTAAAATGTACTACCTTTTGACCAGGCAAAGCTGTAGTACGTAGAGGTCTTGTTCCATTTCCATCTGCTTCCTCTTCCATGTCCATTTCCGTGTCCGTGTCCGTGTCCGTGTCCGTATCCATGGCCGCTGTAGTTCTTCCTACTCCTGATGGTCCAGCACCTCCAAACTGGATAACGCTGGGCCTTCTCCGCTGCATCCGTTGTAGGTAAGTATCCCACTCGTCTAGCCTTCGATGGTGTTCGGCTAAAAATTGGTCAAGCGAGTCCAAGTCTCCCTCGCTGACTTGCACATCTGCCGTCTCCTCCGCTTCGTGCAGTTCTTGATGGATTTGAAGAATTACTTCATCTGGGAAAAATTCCCCACAAATATGGCAAAGAAGCATTTTTAACACTTTTTACCATAAGCGCGTTTAGGATGTTTACTCAACGAAAGTTTATCCAATAATGAGAGGCTGGGTTGGCCAACCTTCTTTTATAACGGGTGGGGGGTGAACTTGAAAAACTCCTTCTGCGCATGCGCAGAACAAAATGTAAAAATACATAATTCTTCTGGCAACTAACATCCTATTCATTGGGGCGGGGGCGCAGGGGCGGGGGCGGGGGCGCAGGGGTGGGGGCGCCGGGGAGGGGGAGGGGGGGGCGGGGCGCAGGGGCGGGGGGCGGGGGTGGAGGGGGGTCCACCCTCAGGGGGTGGTTCAAGGTCACCAACTACACTTCTACTCTAAGTCTGGGTGTCTCAGAAAAAGTAAAAAGTAAAATTTTCTAAGTGTTGGCTCAAACCTGGAGGTACTTCATTTACATCTACTAAATTATCTACTAAAACTTTAAAAAATAAATCCCCGCCTGGGGCATTTAGGTTGCCATCGCTGTAGCCTCCGATGAGACCCAACTATGGACAACAGCAGACTTGTATGTTAGTAATACCTAACCATTAGGAATTTTGAAAACTACTATATTTAGGTCAAAGTCATGAAAAAACTTTAAAAAAATAAAGCCCCACCTGGGGCATCTAGGTTGTCATCGCTGAAGCCTCCGAAGAGACCCAACTATGACAACAGCAAACATCCAATGTTGTCTGACCTTCACCACGCAAGAGTTTTAAGCATTTACTGCATTGCTAACAAATAACTTTTTCAATAGCTAACAAAAGTCATTTACATAATTTTGAGAGAGGTTGAGGACAGCCCTAGTGGCTTACGTCCTCGGTCCGAGTGCAGAGGCCGCCGCAAATTGGCCACAGCTGTGGTCTGCATGCCAGCGTACAAACGGACCGGTTCCCAACCCAGCCGCAATAGTGCATGCCTGAGAGGACCCATGCTAACGTTGGTATAAAATAATTTTACACGGGGGCCTACTCCCGTTCCCTATCTTTAATATTTAAGTTTAGCAATGCATTAAATTTTATAAGTCGTTACTAGGTCAAGGCCACACGAACATTAAAAAAATTTCGGCCCCCGTACATCCATGGCGAACCACGAATGTTCGGGGGCCTTGGGGACTAAAAACACAAATAGCTAAAAAAGATTCATTTACATAATTTTGAGTTTCCAGAAGGGAAACAAACTGAGGACACCCTAGTGGCTTACGTCCTCGGTCCGAGTGCAGAGGCCGCCACAACCTTTTGCTTGCCAGCGTACAAACGAACATGCTCCCAAAACCCCAGCCGCAACCTGTTGCATTGTAAGGGACGCCAAATTTCCATGAATATTTTTTCTCCACTCTCCAGATAAACGACAATCAACCAGATTCAATCACCTTCAACAACTACTATTATTATATTTAAAGCACAATAATTAAATATTTATTCCAAAGATCAATTACATTTTGTATAAAGAAATTAAATTAAAAAGGATCAACAAGAATATTTTGAATATTTAAAATATCAAGTTTTAATAATTTATCTGTCAAGAAGACTTGCTGTCAATCCCAAGGGAATGAATGTATTAAATCAGTGGTAAGAATATACGAACGAGATAGGCGCAGTTTTGTTGTGGCGTCTTATCTCCTTGTACCCGTCAGCTGATAGCTGCCGCGTTGCGGCACGGCCGCGGGCCGGCCGCCCGACCCTCGACATGAGCGATCCCCACTCCAGGGTGGTGGGGAGAGGCGCGCATGCGCACTGGCACAGGGTGTCGTAACAAAACCAGCGTGCCCAAGTGGAACCGACAGTTCCCCGACTCAACAAGACCCCGACTAGGTCTCGACTCAACTTGTAAGTACTCGAACGAATCTACGACTTTAGTGCTTACAATTAGCGATTATATATTTTTCTTTAATAAACGATTTTTCGATTAAAACCATTGATTTAAGTTGAATATTCTAAACGAGGATTGATTTATTATTTTCTTGAATTTATTAAAACTTTTTTTAATTTGTAAACTTGTCTTTACCAGTCCGTACCAACACGGTACGTTAATTAATTAATTACTCACGCGGTGAGAATTAAATTAATACAGAAAAGTCCGTGAAATACAGGACGGTAGGGATTAATTTGTAAATTTGAATCAAGAATAAAACCATTTTTAACGTAAAACTGGTGAAAATCACTTTGTTCTATTTTGTCCTTGCAGGTCTGTGCAAACCCGAATTGTAAATTATTTGTATTACGAACTCACGGAGTAGTAATATTCTTAATACGAACCAGGTTCGTGGAATACGGACAGCTAGGACAAATTTATTTGTTTAGAATAAAGCCAGATTTTCAGAATTTATTCATTAAACCTCATTTTGTAACTTGTTTCTACAGGTCCGTGCAAACCAAGTCCACAAAATAAATCTGATTAATAATTATAAATCAATTCATTATTAACTCTGTGGACATACGGTACCGTAGAGCGACTTTGAAAAGTTATTTTTTGTACGACCGAAAACGGCAGCAGTAGGTGCAATATTCCGATTCTGGGACAACATATTTTGTCTTCAATAAAAGAAACTGTATGTTCCCGTGAAATACGGTATTCTTAGGACTGTATTCTTAGGATTAGATAATTGAAAATTATTTATCTATTGCCTACGACTGCCAAATAAGATTACAACCACATCCTAGTAAAAAGGTGATTGATGTAATAGAGTAGTTGCTTTGCTTTATGCTTGCTGTTTTATTTGTGCTTTGAATACAGTGCCACTACACTAAGTGCATTCCTCTCAAAATTACTTTCATCATTATTTATCCATAGTTAAATACCAGTTGGTGACTTAAACACTCTCCCTCACTCCTAGAAAACTATATTTCTCTTGTCTTCTCATTTAGCATTTAATTCTGTATTGCCGGATTTGGCTAATCTATTCTCTTTGTTCGTGAAATACGGACCTAACAACGCTAACTCAATCTAACTCTTGAAACTCTATTTTCTTTGTTCGTGAGATACGGACTTAACCAAACTAACTCAATCTAACTCTTGAAAACTATTCTCTTTGTTCGTGAAATACGGACCTAACCAAACTAGCTCGACCTAATCTCTTGAATCTCTCTGTTTTCTTTGTTCGTGAGATACGGACCTAACAAATTAGCTCAATCTAACTTTTGAAACTTACTCTCTTTGTTCGTGAAATACGGACCTAACAAAGCTAACTGAACCTAACTCTTGACTATCTATCTGTTTACTTTGTTCGTGAGATACGGACCTAACAACGCTAACCGACTGATCTCTCGACTCTCTCTATATTCTCTTTGTTCGTGAAATACGGACCTAACAAAGCTAACTCAACCTAACTCTTGGCTATCTCTCTGTTCACTTTGTTCGTGAGATACGGACCTAACCTAACTAACCTAACCTAACTCTGGACACTGTTTAGTTACTTCTCTTGTTCGTGAGATACGGACCTAACACCACTAACACCCGATTAACCTTCATTAATCTGACCCCTAAGACTCTCTCTCTCTCTCATACTTACTGATACGTAATCGTCTACTCTTGAGAATACTGACTCGGTTCGTGGAATACGGACACTAACATCGAACTACTAACCCCGAAACCTTTCTTCACTATCAATTCTTTTACTATACCTATACCAAACCCCGATACGTACCTTTTTACCCTTCCCAACGTAAACTGTGATGATTACTTAGAGCCATTCTTGAGTCCAAGTGACTAGGCCTACTGTGTCTGAGTTTACGTTTTCCTTTTAAAGTAAATCCCATTATTAAAACCAAGCTTTTCAATTTTCAAAACACCTTTTCAATCACTCACGAAATTCTCAAAATTCGAGCCCGGGAACGATACCCAGCTAGAGTTTTCATCCGGGAAACCATCTTAAGGCGTAACCCTTCTCTAAGTTTTACACCTAGGGAAAAATACGTCACAAATTCTGGCGCCCGAACAGGGACTAATAGTTTATATTTTATATAAAATTCTTGAAAAAATTTGAGTCTGAGAGAGAAGTGCACTTGTCACATTGACGTTCAATATTTTCTTACCCTATCTTACACTTTCAATACCCTACCAAATCAACCCACACGATGTTTCCGCACTCTTTTCTACGCTTACTGCACGTTTTTAGCCTAATGTTACTATTGCATGTCCTTATTAAACAAAATCCACCTCGAACCGATCCCAACAAAAATAAATCCCCTTCCTCGCCTAACCCTGACTCTAAGACAACAACTGTTACTGGACCGACTACTACTTACTTGACCACGACTGTTACTGACCCCACTTTGACTATGACGAGTAGGATCGGTGCAATACCGAGTGGTGAAATACCCGGTGGTGAAATACCCCCTGCGACTGAGCAGACGAACGTCCGAAATGTAGGTGACGAGGAAGATAAGGGATTACGGGTCGGTTGGGTGTACTCTTTGAAGAAAGAAGAATTAGTGGAAATGATGAATCGTCAAGGAATCCCCGCGGATGGAAAAATGGATGATTTACGTGCTAGGTACATTTCATTTTTAAGGAAAGCATCCCCGTCGACAACTGAGAGCGAGGAACATAAATTAGATGTTGCGGGATATGTCCCTCCATATTATTCACAACTAGACAAAAATCTGTGGGCCAGGCAAAATACTAACAGTGACTATGACCTGTCGAGACGACCTGAGCAAAATTTTGAGGCCGATGAAGCACAGAGTCTTAGAGAAATCTTGGGGCTTAGCTCCCAATGCCAGTTCCGATACTGTGAAACGAGTGCTGACGAGTATGGTGAATTCCTCACCGAGTCTAGCGCAAAATTTACTTGAACCTCCGTCAGGACCCCATATTGCACCAAAATTGACTACTCGGACGAATGTAACCTTTGCCCAGACACACGACAGTTTTTCCTTTCCAAATATGAAGCCGGAGGTCAGCCGAATAAAGACAAAACCCACATTGGACAACGAAACCTCAAAATATAACCCTGAATCTAGTTCGGCAAAACTCTGCACTATGATAAGAAAATGGAATCTCCACTTCGATGGCGAGCGAAATCCCGTGTCATTTTTAGAGAGACTAGGAGAGATGATGGACTGTTATGATATGGATCCGGACGATATCTTGAAAGCTTTACCAGAATTATTGAAAGACGAAGCATTACTATGGTACAGAAACGAAAGAGAACTATGGGCCAATTTTAATGACTTCCAGCACGCCTTTGAGTTACAGTATTTACCTCCAGGATACAGGAGAAATCTTGATGATGAAATACGATACCGAACGCAAGGTGAAGAAGAACCGTTCAAAAACTTTGTGGTAGCGCTGCTCACATTAATGCGAAGACGAGGTGGCTTTTCTCTAAACGACAAGTTGGACAGGATTTACAATAACATGAGGCCTGAGTACAAACTGACTATGAGGAGAGAAAATTATATTAATGTACAAGGCATGATCAAAGATGCTGAAAACTACGAGAGTTTTAACCGTGAAAAATCATTGTACCGTCCCCCACCAAACCCGGCTCAGGCTCTCGTCCCCGAAACTGCCTACTACAATAAAAACAAACAGGCTCGAAACAACAACTACGGAGGATTTCCACAATATGGCCGACCGAACGCTCCACTCTTCAATCGTAGAGAGACCAACGAACCAAGAGATTACCATCAAAATTTTAGACAATCAGCCAATCAATATCAGAACTCAAAACCTCTACAACATAATATGATCTCTCACAACTCCCAACGACCAAATTCTGAAAGGAAGGAACAAAAACCACTAACGTCAGACCGCCCTAACGAGAAGACAGATACTAAGATTTGTTGGAACTGTGACCAGACAGGACACCAATACCACGACTGCCCCAAGCCACGAGTCTTACGTTGCTATAACTGTAAACGTGAGGGAATTAGAACAGTCCATTGTCCATGTAGGAAGGGAAACGGGAATCGGGTCACAGCGACAGGAGGTCAGCTGAGACCCAGATACAACCCGCGACCTCCAATGAATTAACAACATACGCCAAAGAAATAACCAATTTCACTAGTACTTATGGAATTGCACCCTGTACAGACGAACGCCCCTATGTAATTGTACATATCTACGATCATATCTTCCAAGGATTAATTGATACCGGAGCTATGGTCAGCATAATTGGAAAGACCGTGTCAAAAGTTTTGAAGCAAAATGGAATCCAACCCGAGGTGGTATTTCAGCCTTTGCAAATGGCGAATGGTTTTAAAACCCCAGTAACACAATTGTTCAAGTTTCCATGTGAAATAGGAGGTACGACTACAACAGTAAAAGCATTGCTTGTTCCCACGCTGACCACTGATGTTGTTATTGGAATGGATCTCATCACCCGTCTTAATATTGTAACCATCAATTATCCCAAATTAATGACCGAGCCCTCTTTGGATAAACCTACGGAAATCAACCTAGTGACCGAATTGACACCTTCAGAGAAAAATCAACTTAACCTGCTACTTAAAAGGGAGTTACCTTTGTTTGATAAGATTTCTGGGAGAACAAAATTAATTGAACACAAAATTAGGCTAAAGTCAGATATTCCGATCAAACAAAGGCTCTATCCATTAAATCCCGCCATGTTGAAAGTTGTAGACGAAGAAATAAACAACATGCTTGCCGATGACGTTATAGAACCTTCAAGTAGTCCGTATAGTTCCCCGATTGTCCTGATCAAGAAGCCCACAGGGAAATATCGCTTCTGTTGTGATCTAAGGAAAGTCAATTCTGTCAGTGAGCCCGACGCCTACCCATTACCAAAAATAAATGCAATTTTGGACCGACTTCGTGAAGCCCACTACATCTCGACCTTAGATTTGAAGAACGGATACTGGCAGGTCCCATTATCTGAGGATAGTAAACCTATCACTGCTTTTACAGTTCCCGGAAGAGGGTTATTTCAATTTAAAGTGATGCCATTTGGATTACACTCAGCCCCAGCTACTTTTCAACGCTTACTCGACCGAGTAATTGGTCCAGAACTAGAACCCCGGGCTTTTGCTATTTAGATGATTTGGTTTTAGCAACTCCTACTTTCGAAGAACACTTAGAAATTTGCAAACTGTTTTCCAAAGACTGCGTAATGCCAACTTAAAAATCAACCCCGACAAATGCCAATTCTGCGAACAGAACTAAAATACCTAGGACACGTAGTTAACAGCCAAGGTGTGAATACAGATCCCGATAAAGTTAAAGCCATTTCCGAGTTCCCAAGACCCAAGACCATTAAACAACTACGTGCATTCCTAGGAATGGCATCATGGTATAGAAGGTTTGTTCCCAACTTCGCAAAAATATCTGCACCTTTGTCAAAATTGCTAAAGAAAACCTCGACTTGGAATTGGACTAACCTTCAGGAAGCTGCGTTCAATAGCCTCAAAGAGAAGCTAACTACTTCACCGACATTAGTTTGCCCAGACTTCACGCTTCCGTTCGAACTCCATACAGACGCCTCAAACGAAGGACTAGGAGCTTCATTGGTTCAGCGCCACGACAACAAAGAAGTGGTTATTGCCTTCGCCAGCCGCCTTCTCTCTGATCAGGAAAAGAAATTTTCGGTCACCGAAAAGGAATGTCTAGCAGTGGTATGGGCAGTCCGAAAGTTTAGGCCTTACCTAGAGGGCTATCACTTTAAGATTGTAACCGATCATCAAGCACTCAAGTGGTTAGTGAAACTCCCCGACCCATCAGGACGACTCGGAAGATGGATATTAGAGCTGCAACAACACGACTTTGAAATCTGCTATAGAAAGGGAGCCTATAACAAAGTTGCGGATGCGCTGTCAAGAAACCCCACATCACCAGCACCAACCATGGACGGAGAGGATAACCAGCTATCCAATGAATTGGCAATCAACAGTGTAAATAATCAACTCCAACAACCCATTACCGAGACTGAAAATTTGAAAATGCTAATCAAAATTGGTTCACAAAACTGCTTCAAGCTGTAGAAAGAAATCCGCTTAAATTTCCCAACTACCAAATCTCCACTGACGGTAGATTGTTGAAGTATATCAGAAATACTAAACGCCAAAAAGCTTCAGATCCCACGACAGAATGGAAGATGTGTGTACCGCCAGATTTAAGGCAACAAGTTCTCCAGGAAAGTCATGACCAGGCGGAGTCCGGACACTTAGGAATTCGCAAGACGTTACAGAGGGTTGGAAACCGATACTATTGGCCCGGCTGGCATAAGTTCGTCAAGGACTACGTTCGGAAATGCAAAAATTGTCAGGATTACAAAGTTGAACAAAAGAAACCGGTAGGTAAGATGTTCCTAAGAAGACCTAGAGGACCGTGGTATATGATTACAATGGATCTTATAGGCCCTCTACCAAGATCCAAACGAGGAAATAAGTTCGCGCTGGTAGTTCAAGACAATTTCTCAAAATGGGTGGAGATTGCCCCACTTAGATCGGCAACAGCAGCTCAAGTTACGGAAAAGTTTCGAGACATGGTACTACTTCGATATGGAGCTCCCGAAGTAATCCGGTGCGACAATGGAACCCAATTCGCTTCAAGAATTTTCAATAACTTAGCCCGAGAATGGAACATTCGTCTAGAATTCACCGCACCTTATTCACCTCAATCGAACCCCACCGAACGCTACAATAGAGTACTGAAAACAATGATAGCACAATACGTAAAAGACGATCACAAAACATGGGATCAAAATATCCCCGAATTCAGATTTGCCATGAACAGTGCCATACACGACTCCACAAAATGTTCTCCAGCAATGATAAATTTCGGCCGTGAACTTAAATTACCAAGAGCGATCCATGGAGAACTGATGACGAGTGAAGAAGCCCGAACCTTTGAAGATGATTATACCGAAAGAGAAATTCGACAGAAGCATTTGCACGAAAAGGTAAAACGAAATCTCTCAAAGGCCTTTGCCCAACAAGCGAAGTATTACAACCTCAGAAGGAGAGACAACGTCTACCAGTTAGGTGAAAAGGTCCTTAGAAAACAACACGTCTTATCCTCAGCCGCCGACGCTCTAGCACAAAAACTTACACCGAAGTTTACGGGTCCTTGTACTATAACTAGACAAATAGGTGCAAATCTGTTTGAAGTGACGGATGACCAGACGAACATTAGACACACGGTTCACACCAAAGACTTAAAACTTTTCCGAAACTGACCAAACATAATTTTCCCAAACCAAAATCCGCAACAAAAGTTCCCTTCCGCAAAAGCTTCTCTTGCATGCGCTTACACCCACGCTTTGTGTGTTCGCAGGTTCGGTGCATGTTCCTCTATTATTCAATCCAAGATGGAAGATATCAGGAGCGTGATGCATATCCCGAAAACTCCTTCCGTTCCCTCCTCGGGAAAAACGAGCTCGTAGATGATCTCGCCATCGCTGGGTTCTTGAGGCTATTGGAACGGCGGAGCCTCCTATCCCCCGGCAGACTCCGCATATTTGCTTTCGATACCTTTCTGTATGTAGCTCTCAAACAGGGAGGGTTTGCTCGTGTACGGCGCTGGCACCAAGGAAGGAATCTGTTCAGCAAAGACATAATCTTCTTTCCCATCCATATACCCACCGAATGTCACTGGATATTAGTGGTGGCCTGGCCGAAACGTAAAGTCATCCATGCTGTCGACTCTTTGGGCCGAATGAGATACACCGTCAGCCAAGAAATTCTGGCCTACTGGTCCAATGAGTGGCTCCTCATTGGACAAACAGCCTGCTTACACCAACCCGCAGGAAGCGTAGACTGTGGGGCCTATGTGTGTTGGTTTGCGGAGAGGCTATCCCTGGGGTGCCCCATCTCTTCGGGAGACCTTAATCGGGAGAGTACCGGAAGCATGTAGCGTCAGCCCTGCGGCGCTCAACAGTGCTCGGTCGAACAGACCTTACCGGCGAGGAGGCGGAGAAGCGACTGTTTCTTGAGGGGCCAGAGGTGAAGACGTTGGACTCCCCCACACCGCCAAAGTACAACCCGAAATTTCAACCATCGGGCGGCAATGTGTCTAATCAAGGGTGAGGCCCACGAATTCTGGTCCTCGTGGGACCCCATGTTGGAGGCTCTCAACGAAGCAATAGATGACGATTATAGCCAACATGAGTCCCCAATAAGCTTCCACCTCGTTCACATCCCCGAAAAGGCTGAGGAAGCGAAAGAAGATTCTGATGCTCCGGTTGCCGTCGAAGATGATTTTGAAATGGTCGAAGCTACTGATTTTCCCAACCGATCTCCGTCCCCCTGTCTCTCACTTACGGTGGACGAGCACGACCTTTTACCGGTTGAGGAAGCGATGGCGGTGGTCTCCTTAGAAACAGAAAACCACGCATGTAAAGATGTCGAGACGATTATGGAGGAGGTTCTGAAAGAGATAGAGCCTAAAGAAGAGCCAGTTGAAGAACCCAGGATCGGAAACCCCATTCCGACCATCGGATGCCTCTCGCTCGCCCCACGGATAGAGCTGCCACCACCTCCACCCCTCGAGCAGGCTCCCCAACCAGAATGCCAACCTATCCCGACGCTCAGACCTTGGAAGAGGTACAGACCACGGAGAAAGCGTTTCTTCTTCCCAGACGGATCATTTGTCCGCGTCGACGTAAGAAACCTCCCTCAACAATACCAGTGAAGGATAAGCAAATGAACGGAAACGAACTGTGATTTTAGTTATTAATCTGCTTAAGAAGTCGTTTTATTTTTTTATTTATTTACATGTACCAAGACTGTGATATTTTGTTAGGATTTTTTTTGTAGAAGAGCCTTTTATTATTTTTTTTACATGAAATTTCTTTTATTTTGCTAGATATAAGTTATTATTAGTATTAACAATCTGTGATAAGTTTTTTTTCCATTCCGAGAAGAATTTATAGTTTATTTATTTATGAAGACTGTGATATTTATTTTTATGTTGTTGAAGAATGTTTCGTTTTGTCGTTATTATTCAAAGCTCTATTTTTTTTTTCCATTCTGACAAGTTGTCACATAGCTTTAATTTTTATTAAGTAACGAAGAGACTGATATTTATTTGTTCAAGTGCCTCTTTACAGCACAAAATAAAGGAAAATTGTTCTTGAGATGATATTAACATTTTTATTTGTACCTTATGATTCAAGAAATGAAATTGAGTTTGGGCAACATCGAACCAGAGTAGATTTTATTCTACCAGAAGGCATAGAGTTTTTTTTACAATTTTTTTCCTTTCCAAAGTAAGAGGGGAGTGTAAGGGACTCCAAATTTCCATGAATATTTTTTCTCCACTCTCCAGATAAACGACAATCAACCAGATTCAATCACCTTCAACAACTACTATTATTATATTTAAAGCACAATAATTAAATATTTATTCCAAAGATCAATTACATTTTGTATAAAGAAATTAAATTAAAAAGGATCAACAAGAATATTTTGAATATTTAAAATATCAAGTTTTAATAATTTATCTGTCAAGAAGACTTGCTGTCAATCCCAAGGGAATGAATGTATTAAATCAGTGGTAAGAATATACGAACGAGATAGGCGCAGTTTTGTTGTGGCGTCTTATCTCCTTGTACCCGTCAGCTGATAGCTGCCGCGGTGCGGCACGGCCGCGGGCCGGCCGCCCGACCCTCGACATGAGCGATCCCCACTCCAGGGTGGTGGGGAGAGGCGCGCATGCGCACTGGCACAGGGTGTCGTAACAAAACCAGCGTGCCCAAGTGGAACCGACAGTTCCCCGACTCAACAAGACCCCGACTAATTTGTAAATTTGAATCAAGAATAAAACCATTTTTAACGTAAAACTGGTGAAAATCACTTTGTTCTATTTTGTCCTTGCAGGTCTGTGCAAACCCGAATTGTAAATTATTTGTATTACGAACTCACGGAGTAGTAATATTCTTAATACGAACCAGGTTCGTGGAATACGGACAGCTAGGACAAATTTATTTGTTTAGAATAAAGCCAGATTTTCAGAATTTATTCATTAAACCTCATTTTGTAACTTGTTTCTACAGGTCCGTGCAAACCAAGTCCACAAAATAAATCTGATTAATAATTATAAATCAATTCATTATTAACTCTGTGGACATACGGTACCGTAGAGCGACTTTGAAAAGTTATTTTTTGTACGACCGAAAACGGCAGCAGTAGGTGCAATATTCCGATTCTGGGACAACATATTTTGTCTTCAATAAAAGAAACTGTATGTTCCCGTGAAATACGGTATTCTTAGGACTGTATTCTTAGGATTAGATAATTGAAAATTATTTATCTATTGCCTACGACTGCCAAATAAGATTACAACCACATCCTAGTAAAAAGGTGATTGATGTAATAGAGTAGTTGCTTTGCTTTATGCTTGCTGTTTTATTTGTGCTTTGAATACAGTGCCACTACACTAAGTGCATTCCTCTCAAAATTACTTTCATCATTATTTATCCATAGTTAAATACCAGTTAGTGACTTAAACACTCTCCCTCACTCCTAGAAAACTATATTTCTCTTGTCTTCTCATTTAGCATTAATTCTGTATTGCCGGATTTGGCTAATCTATTCTCTTTGTTCGTGAAATACGGACCTAACAACGCTAACTCAATCTAACTCTTGAAACTCTATTTTCTTTGTTCGTGAGATACGGACTTAACCAAACTAACTCAATCTAACTCTTGAAAACTATTCTCTTTGTTCGTGAAATACGGGACCTAACCAAACTAGCTCGACCTAATCTCTTGAATCTCTCTGTTTTCTTTGTTCGTGAGATACGGACCTAACAAATTAGCTCAATCTAACTTTTGAAACTTTACTCTCTTTGTTCGTGAAATACGGACCTAACAAAGCTAACTGAACCTAACTCTTGACTATCTATCTGTTTACTTTGTTCGTGAGATACGGACCTAACAACGCTAACCGACTGATCTCTCGACTCTCTCTATATTCTCTTTGTTCGTGAAATACGGACCTAACAAAGCTAACTCAACCTAACTCTTGGCTATCTCTCTGTTCACTTTGTTCGTGAGATACGGACCTAACCTAACTAACCTAACCTAACTCTGGACACTGTTTAGTTACTTCTCTTGTTCGTGAGATACGGACCTAACACCACTAACACCCGATTAACCTTCATTAATCTGACCCCTAAGACTCTCTCTCTCTCTCATACTTACTGATACGTAATCGTCTACTCTTGAGAATACTGACTCGGTTCGTGGAATACGGACACTAACATCGAACTACTAACCCGAAACCTTTCTTCACTATCAATTCTTTTACTATACCTATACCAAACCCCGATACGTACCTTTTTACCCTTCCCAACGTAAACTGTGATGATTACTTAGAGCCATTCTTGAGTCCAAGTGACTAGGCCTACTGTGTCTGAGTTTACGTTTTCCTTTTAAAGTAAATCCCATTATTAAAACCAAGCTTTTCAATTTTCAAAACACCTTTTCAATCACTCACGAAATTCTCAAAATTCGAGCCCGGGAACGATACCCAGCTAGAGTTTTCATCCGGGAAACCATCTTAAGGCGTAACCCTTCTCTAAGTTTTACACCTAGGGAAAAATACGTCACAGCATGCCTGAGAGGAGCCTACCAATAGTTAAAAGTGACTTTACACGGGGGCCTACTCCCGTTCCCTATCTTTAAAATTTAATTTGAGCTGTGAAAAAAGCTCAAGGGGGGAGTGCTAAAACAAGCGTATACACATTAAATAAATATAAAACATATAACATAAAGACAAACAAGACATAGGACACATATGGTACAAGTAAAACACTCAAATATAAACAATCCCCAATACCCAAACGCAAGCGCAATATCTTAAAACTAATACAAGTCTTAAAACTAATACAAGTCTTAAAACTAATACAAGACTTAAAATTACATTAGACTTCGCTAAACAGTGAAGGCGCCTTTCAGTGTTTAGTGAGGCCCATGGCGGTCCGTCCCGATCGTTCACGTTCAACGCGCGGGAGCGGACTGCGAGCCGGCTGTGGCCGGGCCGCCTTATATCCCCACCGGGGGGGGGGGGGGGGGGTGTTCACTTCTCGTCTGGAGCAAAAAACTTTTTGGTCAAGGTCACAAATTTTTCCGAAAAAAAAGTTCGGGGGGGGGGGTTCACTTCTCGTCTGGAGCAAGAAACTTTTTGGTCAAGGTCACAAATTTTTCCGAAAAAAAAAGTTCGGGGGGGGGGGGGGTTTCACTTCTCGTCTGGAGCAAGAAACTTTTTGGTCAAGGTCAAAAATTTTTCCGAAAAAAAAAAAAAGTTCGGGGGGGGGGGTTTCACTTCTCGTCTGGAGCAAGAAACTTTTGGTCAAGGTCAAAATTTTTTCCGAAAAAAAAAAGTTCGGGGGGGGGGGGGGGCTCGCCAAACTTTTCGCCGGGGGGAGGGGGGTTCAAGTGGGTCAAGGTCACCCACAACACTTCTACTCTAAGTGTTGGCTATACCCCCACCACAACTGAGTCCCCTAGGCTGCACAACACCGCTCGGCCAGTATGTCTCCGGCTTCCATGCGGTGCGTCTCGCTGTTCTCCAACTCTCTATATGTAAGTATTTTTACAAGTTTTAAATCTAGGTCACTTCACTTTAACTCTGGGACAATATCGACTTGTGGTATTTCAGTGTTTTCACTCAAGGTCACCACACTTTAACTCTGCTGTTCTCCAACTCTCTATATGTAAGTATTTTTACAAGTTTTGAGTCTAGGTCACTTCACTTTAACTCTGGGACAATATCGACTTGTGGTATTTCAGTGTTTTCACTCAAGGTCATCACACTTTAACTCTGAGACTGCATCAACTTGTATTATTTATGTGTTTTGACTCAAGGTTACCACACTTAAACTTTGGGGTGGTATCAACTTGTAGTATTTCTATGTTTTGACTCAAGGTCATCACACTTTAACTCTGGGGCAATATCGACTTGTAGTACTTCAGTATTTTAACTCAAGGTCACCAAACTTTAACTCTGAGACTGCAGCAACTTGTATTATTTCTGTGTTTTGACTCAAGGTCATCACACTTTAACTCTGGGATGATTTTGACTTATAGTATTTCAGTGTTTTGACTCAAGGTCGTCACACTTTAACTCTGGAGCGGGATCGACTTGTAGTATTTCTGTGTTTTGACTCAAGGTCACCACACTTTAACTCTGGGACGGGATCGACTTGTAGTATTTCTGTGTTTTCACTCAAGGTCATCACACTTTAACTCTGGGGTGATTTCAACTTATAGTATTTCAGTGTTTTGACTCAAGGTCACCACACTTTAACTCTGGGACGGTATCAACTTGTAGTATTTCTATGTTTTACTCAAGGTCATCACACTTTAACATGTAACTTTAAGGTAGCACCGAAACGGTGCTACCCGGCTTGACATTTTCAAGTTTCCCAAGATCATCACAATTTCCCCCACCACTTCCCATATACCTAGAGTACACAGAGCTGGACAGTCAGTCGCTCGGTGACTGTCGTAGGGTGTGCATCGGTGTCGGCACTCTGTTGTTCGGTTTTCAAGGTCACATTCATGGCAAATTGGGAGACCTGGCTCGGTTCAATGACCTCTGAGGAGTGACACATGATGGTTTAGGCAGAGTCACGTCGCAAACTCCAGCTTGACTTGGCACTTTTGCTGTTTCTAGTCGCATATTCGCTCCAAGTCATCAAGGTCACGAGGACTCTGACTGAAACTCGGAGCGAAGTGTGAGAAACGGCAAAAGTGCCAAAAAATTTAAGTTTCGGCGTGACCTTGACCTTCATGGTGACGATGACGTCATATTGATGATGTAATGGGTGGTGACGTCATCGGCACGTCATTTCTGTGACGTCATGGGTGTGACGTCATAGTGATGACGTCATTGACGGTGACGTCATCGATGATGCAATCGATGACGTCATCGGTGACGTCATCGGTGATGACGTCATCATGACTCAGCACATTCCTCAGGGGTCATTGAACTGTCCCAGGTCTCTCAATTTCCCACTACTAACGAGCAATAATAATAATAATGTTAAAAGTAATATTATACGGTGGTACATTATAATACAAAAACAAACCCTTAGCATAAATAAAACTTAAATATACGGAGGTCATAATAAAATATGATTTTAGACGAATGAGAGCTCAGCGTTTGAATAAAGTAATGTAATAATATGAATTATTTGAATTTTATATTAGATGATTGTTCAATCATGTGTTAGTTACCTTAGGTGCCCCTAACCTTAAAAAAAAAAAAAAAAAAAAAAAAAAAATGGATATAGCTGTATACGGTCGTACACAGCTATAAGGCCCCTTGTGAGATATTTTGAACAGTCGCTTGGCTGTTGACCTAACTAGTTCCGTAATGTTACATCTCATTCGTTTCTTAAAACCTTTATAAAACTATCATTGCACAAGCTACTAATATGCTATTTTGTTCTAAGCGACATACAAAAGCAGTTTAAAGAATTAAAAAATCATTTGTTAAGGCAATACCAAGTACATGGCTATTACAAAATATCCCTTCAAAAGAATTTAATATGATATTGTAAATGTTTAAATCGATGTTTAATTTCAGAGGTAGTGGTTTATTAACAATAAATAATTACATTTCTAGCTTTGTTTTACATAAAAATAAAACTTAACGCAATTCACAGAAAAAAAAAACTTAATGTACACTTATAATATATATG
>JAQYXR010000623.1:0-28110 GCA_030545055.2 Neoaliturus tenellus
GAATAGAATGTTGAACCTATTCTTTTGTCCGTATGATACCGCTGTTTTTCCTCAAGGCTATTAAATAAGGAACAGAAGAGGTTGTCTCATTCCCATAAGGCCTATGTAGACAGTAACAGCTGGAATCGTTACGTCATCGGCCGACCCTGTCCGCCCTAGCGATACTAGTGAGAAAAAATGGAACTAATCAGCAGGAACTAAAATTGCTATAGACGCGCGATTCTATCGGATCGGGGACCACAGATTTAATAATAATGCCATATTTTATCCGTCGCATTTCATTATATCTTTAAATTATGATTTAAAAAAGTTTAAATCATATTTTCAAGATTGTTTACTTTGATTACCGTACAATTTATTTCAGATTCTTCAAACTTACACGAGTTTACATGGGTGAATTTAGGTCTTAGTCTTAGTCTGATTAGTATCTGGACGGGGCCAATCTGGAGGTGCGAGGTCGCCAAAATATTTGCAGGGAAAAACTACTCATCGTTAAATCCTAATATAAATGTTACATTTTAAGGTTTAAAAGCTAGATTATTTTATCCAACAATAATCATTTCCTTTGTTTATTACAACTCATTGCAGTAGGTCTAGATAAAAACCATCATCCAAAACATCTAGGAGTTCGGTGCACTTATGGTTAACTCAGGCAATTTTTGAACAATGTTTGTTTGTCTAAATGAATTTTATAGGTATTATAATTAAAAATTTCATAAAATTGATGTTTGTTGCAAAAATCAGGTCGTTATGGGGATATTGGGTATGGATTTCTTGGTTATTATACATTGCGTCATTTGTGTGAAGATAGTTTACCTGAAATGAAATAAAATACACTATGCCGGCAGTGGCGTGATTGATTTTTGGGTCTCCCTGTACATTTATTTTATAGTCCTTTGTACCACTTACAATCGTAGCGCTTTAATTTATTGCAGTAAAAACTCCACAAAGACGACTCAATGTAGACTAGTCGAGTTTGATGTAAGATTTGCGGAGCTTACACTAATCTGCCGTATACTCGATCAGACCATGAAACATGGGTTCAAGGGAAGATCGGACCGCAGGAAGGCGATCGCTACAGTACCGATTAAGCATCGTTAAATGGCCTAAAACTCGGACCAAAGATTGTATAATACCTTCTGTCCAAAACTGTGATACCGCGGTAATGAAAAAAGCGGCCGCAGTAGCACGTTATCGTGTTTAATGGCCTTCATTACAGTGGACTATCGGGACGCCAAAACCGAATAAATTATAAAATTAAATTCAATAATCTTAATAATTACAATTTAAGACCTGTTCTTCTTTTAGGATTTGTAATAATTAAAACAGCCTACACATTTCACACAACAAAGATTTGATATTAATTTTAATAAATTTAATCTGTATTACTTTCTTTATCGTTATAACCTAACCACAATACTAACAGTAAACAAGGGAAACAAAAACAAAGAAAATGCAAACAAAGAAAGTTTACATCTGATTTAAAACAGCCAGCTGATGGGTCGGCCGATGACGTAGCACAAATGTGTTGAATTTGTGAATGAGACAACCTCCCCATATTCTATTATCCTTGGTTTTTCCTCACCTGTCTTAATGCGATAAAATCGAATTTCATCGATTAATTGACGTTAATATTCTGTGACGTAAGTAGTGGGGTTTGGTTACTTTCAAAACGGAAGTCGTGCCAATTGCCAGCCGCTGCCGGCCAGCTGCCATCGGCCAGCTGCCAAATCAGTCGCTGCCGCCATATGCCATGCCATATAGCTTCAGGTGGGGAGAGGCTAAATCAAATGAAGGGGTGGAGAAGGGGTGAGGAGATGGTGTTAATTTTTGAAGTAGGAGTTAGTGTATAAAGGAGAGGGGATAATTGCTTCAAGGTCATATGGAGGGGGTTTTAAAAAAGACTGAACTCTAAGAGTTCAGTTTATCGGTGATCATCATACAGGTCAGTCGAAACCGACAAGGGATTGAAGAATAGCTTCTACATCATTTATTGTTGTAGAAGATACATCTGGAACTTGTACAGGGTTCTGAGGAGTTGTTGAAGTTGAATTTCTAGAAGGATTTTCCCTTGGATGAGTTGTTGATGATATTTCATGAACTTGAACATTTTCTTGGTTGGTTTCCATTATTATTGTAGTGTAAATTAGAGTGGAGATGTTGTTAGCTGAAGAGCATAGAAGATAATGAAGTAGGAATTATTGTCGGGGCCCTTATATAGGGAATGGTGGGGGTAAAATAAAAAAACTTGTTGAACACAGTCGATAGGTGTAACAAGTTCTAAGTTATTTAAGTGTAACATAGAACGTAAAATGTCGTAAATAACACTATCATCAACATTAACCTGAGAAGTTGTTGAACAGTATAATGGGTTAAAACTGTACTTCTTCCTAACTCTATTTAAATTAGTTTTACACTTTGAAATTGAAGGTTTAGAAGTACTTCGTAATATGTGTTGTGTTCGCAAAAGCTTTAATTTTAAACATTGTGCAGTCATTATAATCGATGTGTTAAGTTCAGAAGTTAAAAGAAGACTGAGATATAAAATGAAGTGCAAAAGAAATTGAAAGAGAAAGCCAGAGTAGTAATTTTATAGGTTAGAATTTACAAAGGCTATTTCATGGATAATTCTAACCTCAAACCTAGTAAGTGAAGTAGTCATAACATAAAAGTAATGAGAGATGATGACCGAGCGGATGCGAGGCAATGAATGTTTGTAGCGAGATAAACTACCCACCTTTATAGAGGCAATAACTCCAGCCAGATGGCGGCAGATGGCAAGCAAATGACTGGTTGACCGACTTTCACTTGAGTAGTAAGAGAAGTAGGGTTCTGTGTCTATCCCTACTCCTTGGGGTCAATGACCGACTGGAAAGGTCAATGACCTCCCCCCCCCCTTCCCCTACTCTTTCCCCCACTCCTTCCCCCACTCCTCCAGGTCAATGGCCGGTCACCACCGGTTGTTGACTTTATGTGGTGAAACCAGACTAAATATGGCAGCTGCCATGGATAATTCTAACCTCAAACCTGCTGCGCATGCAACAATTTCTCTGGATCGGAATGAGTCTATGCTATGCGCATGCGCCTAGTCTTGTATTACTCACTTTAGCGCTACTGCACATGGATAATTCTAACCTCAAACCTTGGTTTTGTGTTGTTGCGCATGCGCCGCTCCCCACTTCTTTACCTTTCTTTTATACTGCTGTGAACTGGACTGGATTGAACACTGTACTGGAGTGAAACAACTTCCCCCACTCCTTGAAAACCCGAGGAGCGATAGGAGCTATACCTTTGCTTCAGTTGCCAACAAACTTTCATAGCGAAAGGTTGTTGGCGACTCAGCAAGAAGTTTCAAATATATAGTAGGCCTATATATATTTGAACTTCTTCTACTATGTTGCGTTTTTTAATGCAATGTGGTATGTGTGTGTGTGTGTTTAGTTGTAAGGTGTATTTAATTTAAGAAATAATTTGCGCATTGCGATGTTAGTTATAAGTTGGGTTTAGCATTAAAGTGTATTAATTTTTAAGAATAATGATGGTATTTAGCATTAAGGTGTATTAATTTTAAGAATAATGATGGTATTTGGTTGTGTTGAATTACTTGGTTTTTAATAATGATGTGTTGGTACTACTAATTTATGTTTGTTTTGTGCATTTGTTTTGCCTTACAGCTAGATGTTAGGGGGTAGATTAACTGTAAATTCAGAAGTTCAGTTGAACTTCATTTAAAATGGGTGGGACATCCGCAAGTCGGACTTTTTTTTGCATTTTGTTTAGGAATATGATGGGTGGGATTAGTTTGGGTGGGGTTAGAGTTGCGTTTCTGCATTAGGTGTTCCAGTTTCCCTTGGAATTCACGGTTACGGTAGACCCGGACCGGACCGTTACGGTAGACCCGGACGGTCCAAACAAAATTGCGTCGATGTCCCTTGCAGAACGTAACTAGTGGGTTGGGAGTGGGAACCGTTAGGCAAACAGGGTGGTGGGAACAGTATTACTGTTCCCATCACCTTGGATCATTATAAATCTTGAATGACCTTGACCCACTTTTGGAAGGGTCAATGACCCCCCCCCCGAAAAAATGGAGCCCCCCCCCCCTTCCCCCACCACTCCTTCCCCCACCAGTCCTTCCACCACCTCCCGGGCCAATGACCGGTCATGGCCGGCTGCTAACCCCTCTCATTTGCATACCGTTATAAAAGACGCGTTGGCCGGGGCTAGTGTTTCATTCCGATTCCAGACGTTAGGCTGTGAACTTGGAGTTATAACGATGTCTTCTGTGCCTACTACTACTTCTACTACTTCTACCACTTCAACTTTTACTTCGACTTCGACTTCGACTTCGATTTCTACGGCTGTTACTGCATCAAACAAAACTCTTCGCTTGAAAAACTGTCCGGATTGGTATAAGAAGAAGCTTTCATCTGAACCTTCAACTTCTGGAGCTATTCTTCCGCCAACCAACTCTTCTAGACTTCGCAGTATTTTTTCACCACCTTCACCTTCGCCTTCAAACGACTCCGCACCACCATCAACTATGATGCCGCCACCGCAGAAGCCAGTTCCCCGTCTTAATACCCCTTCCATTGAAACTATTGTTCATCACCTTAGTACACCCATTATCCCACTATCACCATTGCCTCCTACCCCACCACTTGCTACAGTTGAAGACCATACCTATCACAAAACTAATTCCTCTAAACCAGCTCCTAAACCTGCCCCTAAACCTGCCCCTAAACCTGCCCCTAAACCTGCTCCTTCAGAGCAATTTCGATCATTACAAGAAGAGCGTCGTAGGGCATTTAGCCGTCCCACTACTTGCCCTGAAATGCTTATTAAGGGAATTAAGAAAGGATCAGCTTGTGGGAGGAAATGTGTTAAAAATGAAAGTTTTTGCCGTGTACATATCGTGAAACATATTTCTGAACCACAACTGACAGAAACCCCCACCGTTGAAGACAATCCTAAAATAATATCCGTCAGAGGAGAGAGGCTTAAGAAAGGTTTGAAATATTTTTTTCTAAGTGTTGTTGACCACCAACACATTTTGGCAAAATGTAACGGCTTAAAATATAAAATTAGAGTTTGTGAGAATTTGTGTAAAGAGAAGAGATTTAACACTTTAGATTCTCAAGACTTTCTCCTCAGGGATAAAAAGGATCGTATTACAAGGTGGGGGCGTAAACAGTAAATTCACTTAGTTTTTTCCAAATTGTTGCTAAAAAAAATAATGGGGGAGAAACACAACGCGTTATAGCGTTGTGTTTCTCCCCCATTATTTTTTAACACTCTAAGTCTCGTGACCTACTTTCATGTGAGTAGTGAGTAAAGGATGGTTCTGTGTTTGTCTGCATTCCTTCGGGTCAATGACCGGACCTGAAAGGTCAATGACCCCCCCCCCCGAAAAAATGGAGCCCCCCCCCCTTTCCCCCACCACTCCTTCCCCCACCATTCTTTCCCCTACCACTCCTCTGGGTGAATGGCCGGTCATGACCGGTTGTCTACCTACATCTAACCGTTATACTAGCTACTCCAGAGTCTTCATTCCAATCCGTGAGACCACTGCTGCAACATGCCTACTCTATTAGAATTATGTTTGCGACAGATAGTTTCAAATATAGTGTTGGCGGAACTTGCATTTGAAGATGGAAACCTTCCACTAACACTATGTCAAGAAGTGTATTCTTTTTATAGGGAAAATTTTGGAGTTTTTCATTATCTTCAGTATAAATTTATGGATGGAACAAATATGTGTCCAGAATGTGGTTCGGCTGCAATAGGAAATGGATTATTGGATTTTACAATAGATGGTGGAATTTATGAATACAAATGTTACTTGTCATACAAGTTTATCATCCCAGAAGAAGAAAAATGTGATATTTGTGCAATTAATTTGTACAAGTTTACACAAGCCGATCCTGCTGAAATTAATTTGGAAAACAACATTGAACTGCCTTAAGCTCCATAGCAGTTCACCAAACCCAGCGAAACGGCCCTTTTCAGGGCCACCTAAGACTTGAATTTAGGGATGTAAGCTATTTAGCTTACATGCGACTTAGCAGAAATAAGTTCTGCTACATGGCTAGTTTGATCTATGTAGTAGTAGGCAAAGGAGGGTTCTGTGTCCGTCCCCACTCCTTAGGGTCAATGACCGGATCTGAAAGGTCAATGACCCCCCCCCCCCGAAAAAATGGAACCCCCCCCCCTCCGAAAAAATGGAGGCCCCCCCCCCTTCCCCTACTCCTTCCCCCACTCCTTCCCCCACCTCCTGGGCCAATGACCGGTCATGGCCGGCTGCTAACCCCTCTCATTTGCATACCGTTATAAAAGACGCGCCGGCTATGGCTAGTGTTTCATTCTGGTTTCTTCCACCACTCTTGTTGCTTCGCCGCTCTTGTTGCTTTGTTTCTGCCAGTCTTAATATCTTTATTTTTAAAATGCTTCCTTACTTTAATGAAAATTTTAATCCTTCAGAAAATGCAGATGTTTTTCAACTACCTGAAGATGGTTTCCAACATCATGAAGAAAATGCTTTCGAAGAACATGAAGAAGATGTAATAGAAGACATGGATAATAGCAGTGAAGATGAAAGTGAAGATGACAGTGAAGATGAAATTGAAATTAATGAACAATTCAAAGTATATTTTATAGAAACACAATTTCCTTTTGATGTAGTTGAAAGATTTATTTTTGAAGCACATAGATGGCTAAATTTAGGATTCAACATTATAATTGGTTCACCTATTGTCTACAATAACAGTAACTTCTTCCTTCTAACTCCAAATGATCGAGAACAAATTCTTACTTGGCAGGACGATGTGATGAGATCATACGAACTGAACATTGGTGTTGGGTACTTTGTTGCAAGAGTGGTTTAATAACCACATTACCCTTCCCCAACCTCCACCCTATCCTTTCCCAATCCTTATTCCTTCCCCCTCCCTATATTTAAAATTTATAAAAGTGGGGCTATGAACCTTCAGGTTTCTAGTCTGTACTCGCACTTTGTGCCGTGAAGTACATCTCTTGTATTTTTTTCTCCACCTTTTAAAATATTATTTATTTGAAAAAATGCCTCCTAATGTGAATTACCATTTTAATTCTTCCGAAATTTCCGATGTTTTTGTACAACCTGAAGACATTTTAAATAATGATAGTGAGAGTGAGAGTGAAGAAGATGATGATTATAGTGTTGAACTTAGTGAAGAACGTAAAGTTATAGCAATTGATCCACAATTTCCATTTGATACAATAGAAAACTTTTTGGTTGAAGCTAATAAATGGTTAAATTTAGGATGTTATATACGAATTGACTCTTTTATATTGTATGGTGATAGTCATTCTTTCCTTGTCACACCAAATGACAGAGACCGCATGTTGCAGTGGGCACAATCTATGATGGAGTGCTATGAACAAGGTGTGGACACTGGTGGCTATTTTCTTGCACAAGTAGTGTAATAACAAAATTACTTTTCCCCCACCCTATACCCTATCCCTTCCCAATCCTTATTCCTTCCCCCTCTCCATTTTTAAAATTGATAAAAAGGCAGGCTATGAACCTCCAAGTTTCTAGTCTGTACCCACACCTTGTAGCATCAAGATGCTTACCAGACTTGATGGTTTTATAGCCAATGATATTAATATATGGAGTTTAATAACAAACTTACGGATAAAAATTGAAGAAAAAATTATGGGAAACAATGAGCTAGGAGTTATTGTTTTTGTTTCATTAGTAGAACATTTTGAAATTTTGTATAGTATAAAAGTAACAATTAACAATATTAATGAACTATTTCCTTGGACAATATTTATTCGCAATAAAATTGAAGAGCAGAAAATTATAGTAGATGTGACAGCAATGAAATATAACCTAGATAGAGAAGAATAGATACTAACCCCCTTCCTATTCCTTTGTTTTGCAAAAATAGTGGGGGTAGGAGTATATATAAGACTAAGTAAGCGATACATAGTTTGTTATTTGAAGTAAAAGAAGTAGTAAAGAAACATGTTGTCTAGAGATACTCCATTTATTAATTATTCTCAAGTTAAAGATGTTTTTGAAAGCACAAATGAAATACAGGAAGAAAACATAGAGGAAACTTATGACGAAACTGATAATGATTCTATGATGGAAGAGGAAGAAATGGTACAGATTGAACAAGAACTATTTGAAGAAATGATAAATGATAGTGATGAAGATATAATTAAGGAAGCTATTGAAATATTTATATTGGATTCATCATTGGAATCACCCATATCACCTTTACTGTCTTCTGAATCTGAATCTGAATTGGACTAAGGTACCCCCACTATTTTGAAGAAGTAGTGGAGGGAAAATATCCCCACCACAAGTTAAAAGTTGGTGGGGGAATGTTTATAAATGTGTTAAATATTTGTGCAGGAGATCAGTCTTAAAGAGACTAGTGACCGAAGATGTTTCGTAAAATACCTTTTGATCCTTCATACTACAATCTGTTTGATATACATCGTTTTCCAGACATTGAGGAGAAATTGTACAAGAAATTTTGTTCTCTACTGGATAAACCACAAAAACTACCACCTAATACTTTTACCTACAAGCTACCTATCATGGACAAGGACGATGTAAGCAAAATACCATTGGTTCAAGTCAAATTTTTGGAAGAAAGAATTCTTGTTTGTGTCAGGGAAGTATTTCACAATGATTATTCAAAAAAATTGGCTTTCAACTTTATTCAAGAACATGCGGGATCTGAAAGAGAACAGTATCCCGAACCATATTACAAATATCTTTTCGAGAATGGAGCGAGTGTAACTGTAGAAATAACCATTACATTAGTATAACTCTCCCTACCATTGACGTCTCCCCACCATTGGCATCTCCCCACTACTGACTTAAATTTGATGGATAAATGTGTTGACTATCTGTGTAGAAGCTCACTCTTCAAGAAATTGTTGATCAAAATGTTTCATCATGTACCGACTTCTTCCTTCAGGGAAAAACAAAGATTAAAACGACTAGAAAAAGAAAGACAAGACCGAGAAGATATGAAGATGGAATTCAATAGACTACAATTTCAAATACCAGGAATTGAACTTGGAGCACCAAGATTGAAAACTCTCCACTGGGCTGGAAGTTATATCAAATTTTTGAAAGTACAAGTTGAAGCAAGAGATCTAAAATTGAAAAGATTAGAAATGGAAAATCGAGAATTGAAGAAATTAATATCACACATGTCTGGTAATACAACTGTTCAAGAAGGTGAAGAAGAAGGAAAAGAAATTTTAGGAATCTAAATTATCAGCACCCCTTTTAGAGAATAGGGAATAGATCACTTTGTGGTAATGTAATAACATGCCGCTTAGTGATCTATTCCCAGTTCTCGCTTAATATCCGATGACCTTGACCTACATAAAAGTGGTGGGGGTAAGAGCATATAAAGAGATAGTTATGGATATAACTTTCAGTACAAGTCTAACACTATGGACAGCTTGTTAGTTTTGTGTTTACAACAAATTATCAATAATGGGTTTCTTTACCGTTATATAATAACATCAAATAAATGTGAAATACCTCAACCAATTCGTGAAATGGTCATGAAATTTAAGAAGGACAATAGTGGATTTGGTATTTATCTTGCTTTTATTTTTGAAGATGGAACAAAAATGTGTCATGATTGTGGAAAAGCATCTGTTTTAGACTTTGAACAATTTGAAGATGATGGAGGTAAATTAGTTCACCTTGTAAAAGGCCAAGTGATGAAATTTGAAACAGTCAAGAAAAAATGTAACATTTGTGCACAAAACTTGTTTGAATTTATTAAGTATAGTGCATTAAAATCATGATATCCCTTCTACATATGAAGAAGGTGGGGAAGAAAAAGAGTGGGGATTATAAAGTGGTGGGAGAACTTGTATAAATGTAGGCTGTTTGAAGAGACTTTTAATATTGTTGCAGCATTTGTTGAAACAACATGCAGTTCGAAGTTTGCCATTTTAAAATTAAATATGAAGATTGGAGCTCTGTTGCAGGATTTGTCAAGTCTAAAGAAGATAATCAAAAGTTGCTAAATGTACATTGCTATATTCACAATGAAGAAAGTCATGACAAAATAATGGCATATTTAAACACACCTAATGTAACATCAGAAAGCTCTGCATTTATAAAATATTTAAAAGAAGAAGATTTGGATGTGACCCTAGAAGTTTGGTATCTAATTTAAATTATTGTGGTGGGGGAAATGTAGAAGTTATTGGTGGGGGAAATGAGATAAAACCAGCAAAATTGTAGAACAGAATTCACTCTATACAACGATGGAGCATCCTTCCACAACACCTGTATTGGCATCTGTGGATTGGCATCAAAATTATCAACCAAATACTTCAAGTTCAAATTGTTATGAAAATCATCAGCCTAGCACTTCAAATTCAAATTGGTATGAAAATCAGCTGCCTAGTACTTCAAGTTCAATTTGGTATGAAAATCAGCAACCGGCCACTTCAAGTATAAATTGTTATGGAAATCAGCAAACTATTACTTCAACACAAAATTTCTATGAAAATCAACAGCCGACAACATCAACTAATTTTTGTACATCAGTATTTAAAGTATCAAAACCCCATTTGGATTGTAATAAGTTAATATCAGCTCAATCAGGAAGAATCAGGAAAAACACATACATGAGAGAAAGGTGCAAGAAAGAAAGGATAGAATTTACAAAATTACAGTTAACAGTTCCCTCTATTAAAGTGGGATGTACTAGAATACAAACTTTGCAAGCAACCAATGCATATTTGTTGGAATTGTTAGAAAAAATTGAAAAGTTGGAGAAGAAGAATGAACATTGTAAGAAGTAAACACTCATTCCCCCCAAGAAAAACAAAAAAAAAAATAAATAAAATAGTAAAATGAAAAAAAAAGTAGATGTAGAATAGAGAGCGAGGAATAGATCACTTTGTGGTAATGGACTAACATGCCACTTAGTGCTCTATTCCTCGTTCTCGCGTTATATTGGATGACCTTGACCTACATTAGTAGGGTGGGGGAAATTGAAAATGGTGGGGGAAAGTGTATAAAGGAGAAGCCTACTGTAGAGGAATCACTCTGAAAGTAAACTTGTCAGAAGTATGGACTTGACCACAAGCAAAGGAGAAGATAGAAAACAAAGATTTCGAGAAATGGCTAAAGTAAGAGAGTCAAGAATAAGGTTGAGATTTTACAAACTACAGAGATTGATTCCTGGTGTTAAGTTAGGAGAAATAAGATCAAGAACGGTAGACATGGCGGCTGATTACATCAGTTACTTACAATCGGAATTAATGATAAAGGAAGCAAGAATAGAAGAGCTGGAGCACAAGATAAAACAACATATTGAAACATCGAACAATGAACCTATAAATTGTGTAATAAAAGAAGAAGATGTAAAAGACTTAAATTAAACAAAAAAATGAACTTGGACTTTGGTTATTGATTGGACACTTCTTAGAGAATGGGGAATAGATCACTTTGTAGTAATGAATCATCATGCTGCTTAGTGATCTATTCCCAGTTCTCGCTTACTCAAAAATGACCTTGACATACTTAGCAAAATATGATATAAGCCGGATCAAAAACAGTTATTCCTCATTTACTGGAAATGGCTCCTGTGGACAACACCGATTATCCAAGGAAATCTATGATTGAAATATTGTATAAAATTCAATTAGAGGATTTAAATATGGAAGAAGATGAAAATAATAGCGAAACTTCAGAAGTAGAAACTATAAATGATATGGATGTGGATGTAACAACATCAGAAGAAGAAAATGCCAATGATGTGGAGAATGAAAATTTGGATATGGATGTAGTAATATCAGAGTCTTCGTCATCATTTGAATATGAAGAAATACATATTGAAACTCCAATTCATATAGAGAATACTAATGAAGAATCTGTTAGTAGAAGATTAATATTTTGTCCAAGACGTTTGTTTTCTTCTGAAAGTGAAGAAGAAGAAGATGAAATAGTAGTGGGGGAACTATTATAAAAGAAGGAAAGGGAGAACTCATTTCATTTATTGGCGAAATTTTGAAGAGTGAACACCACCAAACATGTATCATTGCGATAAATGTTTAGAATCGTTTAATGATGATATTCTGTTAGAAATACATAAGGAACTAATTCACAACAACATAGAAGAACAAGAAGAACAAGAAGAACAAAATGAAATAACAGCAAGACATACAACAACTTTACCAAATTTACAAGTATCAGCTTTACCCGGAAAGGTAGTAATGCATCATAAGATTCAAAATGAAGATTTAAATTTAGAAGAATTTATTAGAGAAGCAAAACCAATCATCAGTAGAACTTTAAAAGAAGAATTAAAAAGATTGAATTTTCTCAAATTTGGGTTACTACTAGAAGCTATGTTTATAAATGTACAAGAAGAATTATCACCAAGAGGATTTATAACTAAAAATCAAACTATCATAGGAAGTTCAGACATTGATTCAATAGTTGAAAAATGTATAGAAGAAATATTAACTAAAATTCAGGAACATGAAGGACGAGGATCAGGGTGGAGTCTTATAAGTATTGAAGGATTAAATATAAGAGTTCATAAACATGGATATGGACTAATGGGATCTAGTTATATTCGTTTACCAAAAATAATTGAGGATACAAGATCATGTGTTAATGTGAAAAATCAAGATAACGAATGTTTTAGATATGCGATGACATGTAAATTTGTACCAAATCATTGTAATGAACCAAACCAGCACTATGAAAATCAAAGATATAGATATAACTTTCAAGGAATTAGTTATCCTGTATCACTAAAAGATATATCAAAATTTGAGAAGAAAAATCCCGGCACATCTATTAATGTTTTTGGATTAGATAGTTCAAATAAAGTTTATCCTTTACGTATTGCTAAAGAAGAACTAGCAGATCATACAGATTTACTACTACTAACACAAGGAGATGTATCTCATTATGTGTATATAAAGAAATTTGACTCTCTTGTTAATAAACAACTTTCAAAAAATCGAAACAAAAAGCTGATCTGCAAAAGATGTTTTAATTTCCAACGAGAAGGAAGACAAGGAATGGAATGGTTACAAGAGCACAAAAGATTATGTAACAATAATTATGAAGCAAAAATTATTTTACCTTCAGAAAGCAGAGCATTTGTTACATTTCAAAAAGTTCATCATCAATATCGTATCCCTATAGTTGTATATGCTGATTTTGAATCAACACTAATTCCTATAGAAGATGAAAATTGTGAAGCTAGAAAAAGTGTCAAATATCAAATGCATAAACCAAATAGTTTTTGTTTAATGGTTAAATCAACATTATCAGAAGAACATTTAAACCAATATGGATTAACTTCAGAACCTCTAGTATATCGTGGTGAAAATGTGGAAACAATATTTCTTGACCATTTATATTTAATAGCTGAAAATGTACAAAGATTATATACAAATATCATACCAATGAAACCGATGGAGGAAGAAGAGGAAATTCAACATGAAAATGCAACTCATTGTTTCTTATGTAAAAATGAATTTACCATTGACAATTATAAAGTTAAAGATCATGACCACCTTACAGGTTATTACAGGGGTGCTGCTTGTAATAAATGTAATTTGAGCTATCGTTTACCACTATTTATTCCTGTGGTTCTGCATAACCTCAGTGGGTATGATGCTCATTTTATAATACCTGAATTAGGAAGAGACGATGGTTCGATAGATGTATTGGCTGAAACTTCAGAAAAATTTATAAGTTTCTCTAAAACAGTTGGAAATGTCAAATTAAGATTCTTAGACTCCTACCGATTTATGCCGTCGAGTTTGTCTAAACTTTCTGAAAATTTAAGGAAACAAGATTTTATTGAAACAAAGAAGATTGTAAGTAACGACAAACTGGATCTCGTACTTCGGAAAGGTGTTTTCCCATATGATTATATAGACAGTTTAGAAAAGTTTAATGAAACATCACTTCCGCCAAAAGAAGAATTTAAAAGTAAACTATACGACATGGACATATCTCAAGAGGATTATGATCATGCATGTAAAGTATGGAATGAATTAGGATTTACAACATTGGGAGAATATTCAGATTTTTATGTTAAATTAGATGTAACTTTATTATGTGATATAATGGAAGAATTTAGAAATACATGTTTTGCAGCATATGGATTGGACCCTCTTCATTCATACACTTCACCTGGACTAGCATGGCAAGCCATGTTGAAAGAAACAAATTGTAAATAACAACTTCTTACTGATATAGATATGGTTTTAATGTTAGAATCAGGAGTTCGAGGGGGATTGACACAAAGTGTAACCAGACATGTTAAGGCTAATAATAAGTATCTGCCCGATTATGATGCATCAAAACCAACAACATTTCTAGGTTATTTCGATGCAAATAACTTATACGGATGGGCAATGTCAAATCCCCTTCCATATGATAATTTTAAATGGATAGATCCAGAATCAATTGGAAACATAATGGATATACCAAAGCATGGTGAAACTGGTTACATTTTTGACGTCGATTTTGAATATCCTGAACATCTTCATGATCATCATTACGATTTACCACTTCTTCCAAAGACTGAAATTTCCAGTACTGGAAGATGGCCAAAATTATTAATGACTTTAAACAATAAGTCTAGGTATGTTGGACATTATTGGATGATACAACAGGCTTTAGACTTGGGATTAAAAATTACAAAAATTAATCGAATACTACAATTCTCTCAATCTTGTTGGCTGAAACCGTACATCGACAACAACACAAGAAGAAGAGCTGCTGCTACATCAAGTTTTCAAAAAGATTTCTTTAAACTGATGAACAATGCAATATTTGGCAAGACTTTAGAAAACAAAAGGAAACATAAGAATATCAAATTAGTAACTGATCCAGTAAAATTACAGAAACTAGTGCAACAACCAAACTTTGGTTCATCCGTAATTATAAATGAAAATCTTGTCGTCATTTCTATGAACAAAAAATCAGTTCTATTGGATCGTCCTTTATATCTTGGAATGTCAATATTGGATATTTCTAAAACACACATGTACGAGTTTCATTATAAGAAGATGGTTAATTATTATGGAAGAGATAACATTGGTATTGCATATATGGATACGGATGCACTTATTTACTGGATTAAAACAAATGACATGTATGAGGATTTACGGACCTTTGTATATAAAGATGATTTTGATTTTTCCGATTATCCTAAGGACCATCCAAATTACGACTATGACAAAAACAAAAAAGTATTGGGAAAATTTAAAGATGAAACAAATGGTGTGCCGATGATGGAAATTGTAGCATTAATGTCTAAACTCTATTCATTTCAACTGTACATAAATGAAAGGAACGAATATCAAGTCACAAAAAAAGCTAAAGGAATAAAGACATCTTTCCTAAAGAAGAACGTACAGTTTCAACATTATAAAAGATGTTTGTTTGAAAATGTTGAAACAACTGCAACATTTAACACTATTAGAAGTTATAACCACCAACTTTTTAGTGTCAAACAAACAAAGTGGGCATTAAGCTACAAAGACGACAAGCGACATATTTTAGAAGATAAAATTAATACTCTACCATTTGGCCACTATTCCTTAAACCCTATCGACCAGTAAACCTATTCTTCGTCCTTTACCTTCTTCCTTTTTCCTTTCCGTAAAAAAGAGGGGACATGGCAAGCCCAATGCCATGTTCCCTCTTTTTTACACTAATATTAAATGACCTTGACCTATATTTCAACTATATATAAGAGAATAAACCATTGTATGGATCAGTATTTCTACAAACAGTGTGCAAGCAACACTTTAAGATGGAAAGTGTAAAGGATAAGATTGTAAATGAACTACATAAACCAGCAAGAAGAAGATTTCCAAGAAGAAGTACAATCATTAAAGGAATGAATGATCTTTACCAAGCTGATCTTATTGAAATGATACCACACAGTAAATTAAACAAAGGATTTAAATATATTTTAACAATTATAGACTGTTTTACTAAAATAGCTGATGCTTTACCCTTGAAGGACAAGACTGGTAAAAGTGTTACCAAAGCTATGGAGACAACAATACAAAGAAATAAATTTAAAATTAAACATTTACAAACGGATGATGGAAAAGAATATTTTAATAAAGATTTTGGAGCTTTGATGAAAAAATATAAAATAAATCATTATTCTACAAATTCTGAAGTTAAAGCTTCAATAATTGAAAGATTTAATAGAACATTAAAAGGAGCTATGTATAAACAATTTTCAAAACGAGGATCATATGTGTGGTATGACATATTACCACAACTTATAAAAGAGTATAACAACAAATATCATCGCACCATTGGAATGAAACCTATCCAAGTAAACAGTGCTAATGCTAAAATTGTATTACAACGCATCAAAAATAATACAACACCAAAAATAGAAAAGTTACAACCAAAAAAGTTTAAGGTTAATGATAAAGTTCGTATAAGCAAATACAAAGGTGTATTTAGTAAAAGATATCTGCCAAATTGGACTAATGAAGTATTTACAATTTATAAAGTGCAACCAACTATACCTGAAACTTACATTTTAAAGGATAATAAGGGTGAATTACTTCAAGGTGGATTCTATGGACATGAGTTGTTAAAATCAACAGTTGGTGATGTATATCTTGTTGAAAAGGTTTTACAAAGGAAAAAGGATATGGTTAAAGTTAGGTGGTTAGGATTTGATAAAAGTGAAGACTCTTGGATTCCTTCAAAAGACTTGGTATAGTTATTAAATAGCTCATTATGTGTTTAACCTTTAAACAAGATGGAGATTGTACAACAAAAAGATCGATTTAATATTAATAATATTGATGAATTGACAGTTGACAATAATAAGTTAAATCATGGTAAACATGGTGAATTACTACCAAATACTATAAGATGTTTAATAACTGGTCCTTCAAATTGTGGAAAAACTAATGTTGTCTTTAACCTTATAACTAATCCTAAAGGTTTACGCTTTAACAATATATATATTTTTTCAAAATCATTGCAACAACCAAAATATCAATTATTAGATAAAATACTTGCAAGTGTACCTGAAGTGAATTTCTACAAGTTTAATGCTAGTGAAACAATAATGCAACCAGGTGAAGCAAAACCATTTTCCATTTTTATATTTGACGATGTTTCTTGTGAAAATCATGATACTATAAGAAATTATTTTGCTATGGGAAGACATAATAATATTGATAGCATTTATATTGGTCAAACATACAGTAAAATTCCAAAACAACTTATAAGAGACAATGCAAATATGTTGATCATCTTTAAGCAAGATGAGACAAATTTAAAGCATATATATAATGATCATGTTAATGCGGATATGCCATTTGATAAATTTAAAGAAATGTGTGGTAAAGCATGGAATGAAAAATATGGATTTCTCGTTATTATGAAAGAAGAAGATATTAAAAATGGTAGATATCGTATAGGATTGGATAAATTTGTATTAATACGTTGAACTACCTATGCTACATCTAGTAACACTTTGAACTTCACAGTGTAAACATGGTGAATCAAGAAAAACTATTAAAAGAAATAAAATCACTCAGTGATTCTATTAGGATAAAGAATCGTGCATTAAGGATGGGTTTAAGTGAAAGAGAAGAATTTTTAGAGAATACATTTAAACCTATCACGGAACCTTTAAAACAGATATCAGAAACTATTGGTAAACCTCGTTATGAAGGAGATGTTTTACTACCAGTTTCTAAACAAGAAGTACAAGCATTAAAAAAAGAAGATGATGATGATGATTCATATACAAGTGCTAGTGAACAAGAAGAAACAAAAAATGAAGAAGAATCAATTGTTGAAAAGGAAGAACAGCCAATACCTGAAGCAGAACAATCTATTCCAAATTTAACTCAATTGAGTAGTGATATATTACAACATGGACCTCTTGGACGAAAATATATAATGAAAATGCTACATGACATGAAATCAAATCCAAATTTAAGTAAATCACATGTATATGGAGCAAGAATTGATGGAAATGAATTGAAAATTGGTAACTCTAAGCTTGAAGTAACTCAAGACGATTATATCATTATTGGTGACCATAGATATAAAGGAACAAAAGGATTATATGAATTAATTTTTAAAAATATACCAATAAAATATTCAGCAAAAGATTTAAATACTTTTAAAGAAATTTTACAAAATACTAACGCTCATAAAAGAAACTACTCAAAGGATGGAATGATTAATCGTTCACGTGCAACAAAATATAGTATTGTTATAAAAAAATTGTTTCCCCCACGAAAATTACCAACATTACGTACTGCACCAGCGGTGAGACAACCACTGAAAAGAAAATCTTTATCACTTATGGATTTATCACTTCTTGAACAACATGGTAAAAAGAGTAAAGGAGATACTTCAACATCTGGTAAAGGATTAATGAAAAATCTATACAATACAAATGTTATCTATTACAACGACATCAATAAATTAGTTGACAGAATGAGACTATTGCATGAAGCTATGGAAGCCGGTCATACTGGTTTAAATAATGAATGGGTGGCTCTAGTTGATGAACTTAAAAATCGTGGTATAATTGTATAATTGTCCGCAAATATAAAGAAGTTACAAGTATAAGATGTATCAGTTCTAACATGAGCGTCGACAAGTTCGGACGCTACTCCGCATTAGGAGTGCAAGTTGGAGAAGACAGAAAAAGAAGCGGATTACCGCAAACACCTGAAGGTGACTATAACATAAGTAATAAACGTTTAAAATTAGTTAAAGATCCAGAAGAAGATACTGATGGAGCAAATTTAAAGACAGTAAAAGAAGCTACTTCAACATCATTGAAATTACATAAGAATACTTATGATGTTGAATCACATAGATTAATTAATGTTGGTAAACCAACTGAAGGTTCTGATGCAATTACTAAAGAGTACTTATCATCTGAACTTTTAAATACTTTAAAATTGCAATGGGGTAACAACTTAAAAGATGGACAAACATATGATGCTGGAAATTATAGAATAACCAACGTGGGAAATCCCAAAAATGATAAAGATTCAGTTAATAAAGAATATTTACATTCTATAATACCGGAAAAAACTGAACATGGATATTCTTTTTATAAATTTATTATAAATGACATTGGATACCCAAAGGAAGACGGTGATGCTGTAAACCTAAAATACATCAAGGACAACTGTATTTTACAAGATGTTAATGAAATCGATTGTCATGGTAAAACATTGACAAATGTAAAGTTTGGTTCTCAACCAAAAGATGCTGTTACTATAGAACAATTATCTAAAGAATTAAAAAAGGAAACATCCAATTTTGTAAAACATGAAGATGCCGTGTTAAAGCGGGGAGATAAATTTATACATGGAAATGAAAAGTTTAATTTAATGCAAGGAAATAATGATGAATGGGATGCAGGACGTAAAACAATAACAAATGGAAGATTTGGTATAAAAGATACAGATGTACCTCTAATGGTGCAAACATTAATTGCTACTGGTGGTACATTAGGTACATACAATGGTCGTAATAGAAGAATAAAAGATATTTATCCTGGTTACGAAGCAAATGATTGTGTTACAATGAAACAAACAATAACTTGGGATAAACACTTTGGGACCAAATATGATGCAAAGATGAAGAAAATAATTAATATTTTACCAGGCGAAGATTCAAATGATGCTGCTACTATTGGACAAGTCATAAAAACATCAAAAAGTGATTCAACAGCTTACACATGTAATGATAAACGTATTATGCAATTACATGATCCTCAACATCCAAAAGATGCTGTAAATTTAGATTGTTTAATAAGAATAGTGGGCAATTTACTTATTGATACCCATAATCATATAGCTAGTACAACGAGTCATGTGATAATTCAACCCGATGAACGGGAAGCTTGGATTAAAAATAGAATTATAAATCAATATATAATTAATTTGAATAACTAAGTGTTTAAATATAAAAAATTATACATAACTTATTCATTTATGTAATGTATCTTGTGGAGTAAACACACCAGTTTATATAAGACTACATAATGAAGGCCGTATCACTCAGTCATCATCAAGACAGCAACAAGAGAGGACGTGGTATAACTTCAACTGCGTTATCCCTGCTTAGACGGATACCTATTGGTGTTGTTGTAAATCGAGCAATAGACGCTTTACCATACGAATTACATATTCCTGGAGGTTATCAATATTGTGGACCTGGAACTAAGTTGGCAAAACGTTTAGCAAGAGGAGATCCTGGAATTAATAAATTAGATCAAGCTTGCAAACAACACGATATAGCATATTCAAAGTTTAAAGATTCAACAAATAGATCAATAGCAGATAAAATTCTAGCAGAAAAAGCTTGGCAAAGAGTAAAATCAAGTGACGCAAGTATTGCAGAAAAAGCAGCGGCTTGGGCAGTAACAACAGCCATGAAGACAAAAGCTAAGTTTGGTGGTGGAAGACGACGTCGCAGAGGAAGACCTGCAAAAAGAAGAACTCCCAAAAAAGGTGGAAATATTAGAAAGAGACGTCGTAGAACTCGTAAAGCAAAAGTAAAAAAGGCTTCTGTTTGGTCAATGGTAAAAAACGGAGCAGGTTTATACCTAAGACCGTACCGTGTGTACTAAATAAAAAAAATCAATTGATAATTCCAAATAAAGCCTTAACTAATCATCAGTTAAATGATTATGTAAAATGTTTGAAAATACCATTCTTTCGAGGAGTTTTTATGAAAGATGCATTACCAACTAAAATATGGAAAAATGAAACTGGAATAGTAAATTTGGATTCCACCTATGGTCCAGGCACTCATTGGGTATGCTATAAAAAGCTCGGACAAACCGTTTACTACTTTGACAGTTTTGGCAATCTACCACCGCCTAAAGAACTTCAACATTATTTTCAAAACTCCAAAAACATTTTTTACAATTACAAAAGAGAACAACCTAACAATACTGAAATATGTGGACATTTATGTTTGGAGTTTCTAGCGAAAAGTGTCAGTCACCTTTAAGATGTCATCGTATACAGTGTCACTGAGTGGAAATTCATCCACATTAAAAAGTACTCTATTCCCAGCATTGCGTTTATCCAAGGAAAGATTATGGGAAGCGGCATTACTTGATTTGACTACCTACAATTCAATTCCTAATGTTACAGAAGGAAAAAACAATTTACTACATTATTATGAAACTAAGGATGCTGCAGGAAAATACTCAGAATTGAAAATAATTACATTTCCTACTGGAGCTTATGAAATTGATGATATAAACCAATTATTGCAGAAAAAACTCGGAGAAGATAATATCACAATCAAAGGAAATAATAATACTTTAAAAGCAGAAATAACTTCAAAATATTATATAGATGTCGGAATGAAAAACTCTATTGGCAGTTTACTTGGATTTACAGATACAAAAAAGAAAATCTTAACTCCTGAAACTACTCATTCAGGTAATACAACTGTTACAATATTAAAAGTAAATAGTATTGATGTAACATGTAATATTATACATGGATCATATAGAGAAGGAGTAAATCAGCATATTTTACATACATTTTATCCAACAGTTGCTCCAGGTTTTAAAATTGTTGAGAAGCCACAAAACTTGATATACCTACCGTTAAACACCAGTTTCATTTCAGACATCGTACTGAACATATTGGATCAAGACGGTCATAGTGTTGACTTTAGAGGAGAAACAATTACTATACGAATACACATCAGAGCGGCGACATAAAAATCAACATGGGATTATCATTTAAACCACAACGGAAGAGTCGGGAGCTCAGTAGCTCCTCGACATTGGAAGAGTTAACATCAGACAACATTCGTTTTCTACAAAAGATTGGATTAAAACTTAACAACGATGGATATCCTGGATATATCTCAAGGACCGACATTCGACGAAACACTATGGGAGAAGGAATATCACACACACAACCCTTACACTTCATCAAAATTAAACAATAATGATGAAATAAGAATTCCCATTCAACAACAAGATATTTACACATTACCATGTGAAAGTTATTTGTACATCGAAGGAAGGGTATTAAAATTGGATGGAAAAACTGCTTCAACAGTTCCTTTTATAAATAACCCAATGGCATATCTTTTTGATGAAATAAGATATGAGATATCAGGGGTGACAGTTGATTCAACAAAAAAGGTTGGTATAACAACTACATTAAAAGGATTAACATCATTAACACCACATGAGAAGAATTCAATAGTCACTGCCGGATGGGTTGCTCCTGATAAAGACACTATAACACCTGCTTCCAACGGTCATTTTGATTTTCATGTACCTTTACGATTGCTTTTAGGATTTGCTGAAGATTACAAAAGGGTTATAATAAATGTTAAACAAGAATTAGTATTACTCAGATCTTCAACTAATAAGGACTTAATACTTGCAGACCCTGCAACTACGGAAGATAAACTGGAATGGCAACTACAATTGGATAAAGTTGTTTGGAGAGTACCTCATGTAAGATTGGCTGATGAACATAGAATCGTATTGTTAAAAAAGTTAAAATCTGACCGTGACATTGTAATGCCATTCCGAAGTTGGGAATTTCATGAATACCCTACATTACCTCAAACAGAACGACAAACATGGACCGTCAAAACATCAACTTACTTGGAACGTGCAAGGTACATAATACTCGGTTTTCAAACTAAGCGAAAAGATGTTATTACTGCAAATGCTGGTCAATTTGATCACTGTAAAATAAAGAATTGTAAAGTTTTCTTAAACTCTCAATTCTTTCCATATGACAATTTAAATGTCATGTTTAGCAAAAAACGTTTTTCCATTTTATATGATATGTATGCAAGATTTCAATCATCATATTATGGAAAGACTAATACACCACTATTATCACCTGATCAGTATTATTCCAAAGCTCCAATAATTGTAATCGATTGTTCAAAACAAAATGAATCAGTAAAATCATCAAGTGTGGATATAAAAATTGAAATGGAATTTGAAGAACCAGTAGCGGATGGAACTTCGGCATACTGTCTAATTCTACATGATAAAATAGTTACTTACACACCACTGACCGGAATAGTGAAGAATGTACTTTAAGAATAATTAGTACAACTACTGCAAAATATTGAGGTTAGAATTATCTTCCTCAATTTTTAAGGTTAGAATTTTGTTTATAAAACACAAGTTGAAAATAAACAATTATGTAATTGTATAAATTTCAAAAATTTTACAAAAAATATAAAAGCAGGAAATTACCTAGTAGAAACTTCATTCTATCTTCAACCGTCGTTTGGGAAACATCGTTCGCAAGATGAATTCTACTAACGGAGAAGAAAATACACCTCTAATGGATGAAAATAGTTCTGATATAGAAAAGCAAGTTGAACAAGAAATGGATGAATTCCTCAAGTTTAACAAACATAAGAAGAAAGAAGAAGAAGGAGAAGATGAAAAAGAAGTAAAAAGAAAAAAGGTTGAAGTTAACATTACAACAAATATTTTAACAGAAGTATTTCTTCGAATTTTCTACCCTATTTCTTCATGCATGACAAAAAGTATATCTGTTGGAATTGTAAAATCATTGGATTATTCACCAATTGTTATGTTAAATCAAGGAAGTAAAATGGTTATCTTTACTGAAACTTCTTGGGATTCTCTAATGAAACATTTACATCTTTTGGAATGTTATTTAACTAACAACACATTTGGAAAAAGAACAAGATTAAGTTTATTAGAATCAAATATTGAAGTTGATATAATCAAACATCGTGGGGGACAAGTTGTTCGCTTCAAAGATTTAACTAGACATGATGTAAAATTACATTTCACTAAAGAAGAATTTTACACTTTAAGTTGTACTACCGGTCCTGTCACTAGATACTTAAAACAACTAGTATTTTCAAGTACAATAATTAAAGATTATCTAATCGATACATTGGACAGACAACCATTCATTCCAATTTTATATGGTCCTGTGGATACTTCAATTTTTAATCGAATACCTCAAGAAGTGGATATGTGGAGACAATTAAACAACTATCACACCAATTTTAATATAAACGAAGAAGCGCAAGAAATAAAAGAAGAACAATCGTGTTTGTAATAACAGTCAGTTGTGGATGAGACTTCATCATGAACAAACGGGTTTCGTTTTCTACTGCATCACAGTTAATGGAAGTTAAAAGAGGTATAATTGAATTTCAAGCTTTTCGAGGGAATGATGGAAATTTCATTATTAAAGAATTAGTAATTTTGGATATGAACACATCTGTAATTTATCATTACTTGTTCAAACCTCCATTTCCATTCAATAAACTAACAACTAAAGCGAAAGTTACAAACAAATGGTTAAACAAACATTTTCATAACTTAAAATGGGATGAAGGTTTTATTCATTATAACATGATGCCGCATATTATGAATCATTATTGTAAAGAGTTTAAAACTATCTACACAAGAGGATTGGAAAAAGCAAATTGGATACAATCATTTACAAGCAATGAAGTGATAAATGCAATAATAGATAGAGATTTCCAATGCTACTTTAATGAACTTTGTATTTCATCAAAAAGTTTTAAACATCGAAGGTCACAGTGTGCTTTGAAGAATGCCTACCGCTTGAATAATTTCCTTCAACAAAGTGGTGGGGGTAGCATCAGTGGTGGGGGTAGTGTCAGTGGTGGGGGTATTCTCGATAATAAAAGTGAGAGCGCTACCATGACACAGCATGAGTATTACTCGAACCTCCGAAGAGACAACATCTCCAACGGATATTCTTATTAACAAGAAGATTAGCATCAGCAAAAACATTAAGATGGCATCAAACAACTTACTTCAAAATTTAGTTGAACAATTCAACGCTCATTCAAAATCAACAATCCTACCTACAAAAAAATGTTCCGAGCTGAAAGAAGAAAAACACTACATCATTCATACAATAAAGAAGATGGAAACTTCAGTAGGTGATGCTATAAATTGCACATTAAGCGAGGCACCTTATACAATTGGTGATGAAGCAAAATTTCAAATCTTCCTACCAAAGCGCTTCGTACAACTACTACAAAATGAAGATCTTCGTATAATTCAACCCGGCGCACTCTATTTGGTATCACATGGACCAAGTGGAAACAATTCTACTGAACTTACAATTCATGTAACACCTACTACTGATTAGTTTGTACATAAGATTGTAAATATTTCTTTGTATTTGTTTCTCAATAAATATGATATAAACCTAAAAAAAAAAAAAATAAAAAAAGCAACATATTGTAATGTGTTTGTACATTACAATATGTTGCTTTTTTTAAAAATTCCATGGGATGACCTTGACCCAATTTTGTGTGATAATAAAAGTGAAAATCAACTTGTTAAATTCATCAGTCTACGACTACCTTTCGTACCGTACACATCTCACTCTCTATCACTAAATACAAAACTTCAACATGTCCCTAAAGGTTAAATGTGCATCTTATGATACCAACACCATAACTACTTTTGAACAACTTGAAGATTTAACTAATGAAATGCGAGTTTTACTTACCGGTGGTTATCACTTAACTGTTGATGTTAGTGCTACTAATACAAGGATGTTCACTAAAACAAAATATTGCGATGATGAAATATTTTTTTCTACACAACCTACAACTTCTTCATCGCCAGCTGGTCAACATAACGTCAAGTTCCAGAAGTATTACCAATGTTGAATAACTTTTAATAAATAAAATTACAACTAAGGAATCACGTGATCAATGTCAAGTTCATAAAAAGGATGTAACAGTTTGATAAATAATCATTCGCTTCTCAGCTCTCGCCACAACAAGATCTATTCTACAAAATGTTATACAGAATGATGATTGAACTTGATGGGAAAATCTATGGAAAGGATTATAACACTGTTGAACAAATGACACAAGATTTAGATGTATTAACTAAAGAAAGATATCAAGCTAAATTAATTTTAAAATTTCCTGAAGTACATCCACTATCAACAGAAGAACTTATTGCTATGGCTAAGGCAGAGAGAGAAAAAAAGTCTGAAGAAAACAAACAGAAACAAACTTCCTAAATTTCAATAATCCTTACACTTGTAAGGTATAATTTTTTAAAACTCCATTTGGATGACCTTGAAATTACCCCTACCACTTTTCATAGTACATAAAACTCGCTATTCATCACTATACAATCTTATTCTTTCACTAGACTCCGCAGCGTCAACATGGAAGAGCAAAAATACAAGTACAAACCTCGTTACTGTTGTGAACAACAGTGTACAGATTTAGGACCAATGATGGTGGATGGGTTAGCTTGTACTAAATGTGAATTCTTCGGATCTTGTTATTGCAAATGTAAAACAAAACAACTACCGCCACCGGAATTGCGAACTTTCAAATTTTACAAATCAAGATATTTTCATACATGTTGTCCTCAAAGATGTTTCAAATTTCACCCTCTAGATCTTGCTCATTGTCAACGCACCAAGTCTCATCAAGATGATTTTTGTACACATATGATAAAAAGATGTAAATACAGATCAGATTGGTATTCCGATCCTGTAGAACCATCAAATGTATAATTTCAGTTTTACACTCTTTTTTAAAACTTCAATTGGATGACCTTGAGATTTCCCCCACCATTAGTTCTAATTTTTATATAATATTAAATCATTCCACTTCCAACACTCTAACTAACAACATGGAAGGAAAATTTATCAAGTTTGAACATATAATAACTGACAGGGAGGAGATGGAAGAATTGTTTCAAAACTTACTTTCTGTCATTGACGAATATCCTATAAGATGGTTCAGAATTGTAGTTCAATATTTAAATCCTGGTGAATTGTTTTCTTCATCGAGTGAAGAGGATGAAACAACTACTTCGGTTCAAATAATTGAATTAAAAGACGAAGAAGAAGAAGAAGAACTAAACGTTTTATTCAATCATAAGCTCAAGGTCCCCTATATAGAAGCCCCCTCCCTAGAAAGCCCCCCTCCCTAAACACCTGCTCAAGGTCGCCATTATATAAGCCCCCTTCCCTAGGCGCTAATCCTCATTCGATTGCTAACTCTCTAACGATGAACACTTCTCAATTGGCACGAATGAATGCTAGTTTTGAAATAAACTCAAAAGATGATTTACAAGAAATATTTAATGCTTTAAATGAAATTATAGATAAATTTAACGCTATTACAATGAATTTGGAAATAACTTACGCTTGTCCTATTTGTAATAAGGTTGAAAGTTCTGATGAAGACAGTTTACTAAATACTACTCCTCTTACCCCTCTACAGTCGGACACAACTTCTGAGGCAAATGATGAGCAGCATCTTTCCCCCACCGCTTCTATGTAACAACGCTCTTTCCCCCCACCACTTCTTTATTTAACCGACATTTCCCTCTTTTAACTCTCATTCCATCCTCGCCTCTTCAACTATCAACATTGCTTCTTTCAAAATTTCAAAAAACACAAACATGATGGATATGATGGATGAAGTTCCATTTGTAACAAGGATGGAAGAGGATAAATTGAAATTGGAAATCAAACGATTGGAAATGGAACGGGAAAACCAACTCGAGATGTTACGTTTGTTCAAACTTTTTAAATACATCATCTGGGGACTCTGCGTTTACCTTCTCATCGTCGTCGGTGTTTGTGTTTACAACTCTGTAGTTCATAACAAAACTTCAACCTGTTTAAACACTGCTGTCACACATTGATTGTATGTTTTTCACAAATAAAATTCACAAACCTAATTCTATACCTATCCCGCTATCACCGGAGTTAGTTCTACTCTCCGAACTATTACTCCAGTAGTAGCGGGATAGGGTTTTTTAAAACTTACTCTGGATGACCTTGACATACTTTCCATAACCCAATTGTCAAGTTGAATTTCAAATTTCAAATAACATCTCCTCCCCCACCGGAAGCTATATGGCATGGCATATGGCGGCAGCGACTGATTTGGCAGCTGGCCGATGGCAGCTGGCCGGCAGCGGCTGGCAATTGGCACGACTTCCGTTTTGAAAGTAACCAAACCCCACTACTGACGTACTTTTGGGTCACTTGAATAGTTAC
>JAQYXR010000623.1:28133-69572 GCA_030545055.2 Neoaliturus tenellus
ATTGTTTAGATACTGTACGAAAAAATCCAACAACATCTAATGCAACTGATGCGAATATTGAGGGCGTCATTAAAGATTGGCTCAGGCAGGCGAAACTTAGATTGATTACAAAATCAAAGTAAGTATAATTTTAAAACTTAGTATTATCACTGATAAAAGAATATAAACCTACTGGTTTGAATTGAAATATTAAAACTGCTTAATAGCTTAAAAATATGATAACAATTTGTAGTATGAATCTCTCATTAGGTGTATTACATCAAAGAAAAGTTTTTGAACATTAAAAATTGTATCATCCAATGGGTGACATTAAATTTAATGCATTTCATGGATATAACGAATAAAGAAATTTTTTGTACCATTCAGTGTATTAAGAATCTGCAGTACCTGCGCCATTTTGGTAGTTTGTCACATAAGAGCAATGTTAAATTTGAAACATTACAGTGAGTTTGTTTTTCGCCGGAAAATTTCATTCTTGATGTCATTTTAAATGTTACCATAGTAGATCTATTTAGTGCTTGAAGTGATAGAAAATTAATTAAAAAAATTATCCACTCGAATAACAAATAAAACATAAATATATTTAATTCCATTTTAAACCATTTGTAAACAATTTTTAGTAGGTTTTGTGAAAATCTATCCACGTTAAGCAATCTGTCATTCCCTTATGGTGAACATATTCAAGTTTCATGCAAATTTGATGCAAGATTATCAAGATATCGTGTTTCAAAGACAACAGTAATGTTTTGAATTTAACATTGTTCTTATGGGACTAAAAATCCAAGATGTCGTAGGTACTGCAATCAGTATCAGGTAGATGACCATATCAGAGCAATTCTATATATTGACGTAATTATTCTGTTGTATTTTCATGCCTCACTCAATGATACTTATCGGCAAAGACAATATTTTATTTTGTTCCATGGGGTAATATTAAGCTTCTTTTACACACATCGATTTAGGATGGACGATAAAAGTTTTGTTTGATATTTTCGCTAGAATCAAACGAAAGTGTGAAATTCATCTAATGAATAAGAGATTGGAACAATTAAAGACCTTACACACACTTTTTGAAGAAATATTTGAAGAAAGACTTATTTTGAGCAACTTCACGAGGAATTAAAGAATATTATTCATCACCAAAATACTAAAATGACCAACACTATTTCTGATTGCACAATTGAAATCACTATTGATAACTCATCCATGTAAACAACAATATAGGCAAATTTGTTGTTGTGTCAACATACCTAAAAGTATAATAAAAATATTGTACATCCAAAATTGATGTGTGTGAAATAGGCAGAGTGTCCACGCAACGGGAATTGCAGGAAATCGGGAATTATACAGGATTTTTTTATTGGCGTGAAAAATATAGGAAATGAGTCCACCGATTGAAGACTTTCATTCCTGCCGATCAAAGACGCTTGTATCCGCCGAATGGAGACCGCCGTATCCACCGAACGGAGAAGCCCTTGTCCTCCACAAGAAGTCATGGTTTTAATCAATGGAGCGTACACTCGGCGGCGTTTTGTCCGCTCGTGTAGTCCGAGCCTAAAGGAGATGCTAGAGGCCGCCGGTTTTTGGCGATCATGCCTACTGACCGTCCGTCCGTCCGTCCATGCATCTAGTCGATGCTTGGTTTTGTGTTGTGTCGGGACAGCGCGACAAAACGCTCAAATGGTGAAAAGTTTGTTCATACTGTTTTTAGAAAACTTTCTTTATCTTACTGTGTTAATTTTTTCATTCTTTCATAGGAAACTCGGAGAAACGCAGAATATTGTAGATGACGAAAACACTGCTACTAACTGAAAATGAAAATTTCCACATGATACCTGTACAATTGTACTTCTTAAAATGTAATTCTCATGTAATACATGTAATTTATTAAAATGTAATTCTTAAAATGTAGGTAGTTCAAAGTTTAAGTACAAACATTCAACGCCATTTCAATAGTTTGATTTAAGCTTAAAATATAGTTCTTAAAATCTATGCCAAAGTGTAAATACAAATATTCAAGAGATATATCTCTACGTCATTTCAATCGTTTGATTAAAAAAGAACGTGAAAGTAGCCTTCAACATGATTCTCGTGAAAACCTTTGCGAGAATCCCACTACCGAGAACATTGGTGAGAACAATAAGTGCAGATCTCTAAATTTAGGTTCAAATTCTTGTGCTAGTGGAAATAGCCCTAAATCTAATATTAATTGTGACTTCAGTAATACATTTGCAGTTGGTGAAAAATTTTGTTATGGTGTAAATGATAGTGATAGTGGTAGCAACTCCGATTTTAATGATAGACTTGCAGCTAGTGATGTATGTAGTTCTGATAGTAATATTAGTGAGAGTGCAAATTGTTCAGACATTGGTTGCAGGAATATTAATTATGAAGACTTAATAAATGATAGGCCTAATGATGACAGAGATGGTAAAATAAATAATTGTAGCTCTGAATATATTTCAAAATTAGCGAACTGGGCAGTTACATTTAAAGTAAAAAACAATGCTTTAAATGCTCTTCTGAAAATTCAAAGAGATAAACCTGGCTATGAATCACTCCCTAAAGATAGTCGTACGCTATTAAGTACTCCTCGTTTGACTACAATTCGCAAGGTTGATCCTGGGGAATATTACCACTATGGCCAGAAAAATTCCCTGAAAGATTACCTTCTGTCTCAAAATACAGTAAAACCAACCAATATTGAGGTATTTGTTGGTATTGACGGTCTTCCTATTTCAAATAGTGGTAGTAGTCAGGTTTTGCCTATTCTTTGTTATTTTAATTAAAAGCGATTTAAGTAATGTCAAATCCAAAGTGTTTACAATTGGTATTTAACATGGCTTTGAATAACCTTTCTGCTCAAATGATTTTCTTAGTTATTTCCAAAATGAAGTTCTAAATTTAACAACAAACGGATTTAAAGATGATGACTTTAACGTAACAATTAGTATAAAGCTATCGGCAATAATCTGCGATGCAAAAGCATTTGTTTTGAAAACGAAAGGTCACACGGGGTTTAATTCGTGTTCTAGATGTGTTCAAAAAGGTGAAACTGTAAATAAACGTACTTGTTTTCCAGAGATAAATTGTGAATTAAGAATGCATGAAAGTTTTGTGAACCAAGACCAAAGGGATTACCATATAGGAACTTCAAACCTAGTTAAATTACCCAATTTCGATATAGTTAAGTGCGTACCTCTTGACTATATGCACCTAATTTGTTTAGGAGTGGTAAAAAAACTTATGTACATGTGGCTTTTTAAGGTCAAAGGACCTCGTCGACTACCAAATCAAATAGTCCAGTCAGCATCTGACACATTGTGCAGTATGAGTGAATATATTCCGGATGAATTTGCCAGAAAACCACGATCTCTTTTTGAATCAAACAGATGGTAGGCTACAGAATTCAGACAGTTTTTTTTGTACACAGGACCAATTGTTTTAAAATCTATACTTCCAAAAGATTTGTACTTACATTTTCTGTCACTTAGTATTGCTATCTCAATCATGCTGAGTGAGAAATATCATTTGCAACTTTTAGACTTTGCAGATTCTCTTTTGAGTTGGTTTGTGCAGAGTTTTGCCGTAATATATGGAAGAGAGTACATTTCTCATAATGTACATGCCTTAATACACTTAAAGGCTGGTGTAATTCAATTTGGAACATTAAATGAATGTAACCCTTTTCCATTTGAAAGTTTTACGTTTGTTATGAAACAACTTTTAGTACGTAAGCCTGAAAAACCTTTGGAACAATTTGCTCGTTGACAAGCAGAGCTACTCAAAGCTAAACAATTCTCAAATTTGGACAAAACTCAAAGTTTTCCAATTTTAAAAGAAATGCATTTTGAAGGTCCACTTGTTGAAAATATGTCTGGTGAACAGTATAAGCAAGTTATATTACAATACTATGTCCTGACAGCTTCATCAGAAAATAATTGTTGCAAGTTTTCTGATGGAAGTGAAAATTTACAAACTAGTTAAAAGAGATGGTTCTGTAATTATCATAGGAAAGGCCTTTACTAAGGTGAGCAATTTCTTTACCGAGCCTTGTCATTCATCTTTGTTAGGAATCTATAGGGTGTCTGATTTAAGCAGTTTGAAATCTTGGAATTTGAAAAATTTAGTTATTAAGTTCATCATTTTGCCCCATTCTGATGAGTTTGTTGTATACCCACTTTTACATCAAACTGATTAAATCATTTTAATAATGTCTATTTTTAAGTTAGGCCCTAACTTTTTCTATCAAAACTGTAAAATGACCAAAAACATTAACTCTTTAGCCATGATGCCACGCTGGTATTTCATCATATTGCAGTGGGGGTCATATCTAGTTGGTATATAAGTTTATGAACTGGTTCAATTGCGGCTCGATATGTCCAACTACATTAAAATGTTATGCCATTTTGTATCTTGTCTTCTCAGCGCAGTGGTGCGATCTAGCCCCCAACCAGAGAACCAGTTACGTTCCCCAGTTAGAAAACATTACTAAAAAATGGCTGCAGCGCTCATGTTATGTAAATCATAATATAAAATGTCTTTTCTTATAGTCATAAAATAAGGCTATCATAAGAGTGTCTATCTCTTTGGCAAATATTTTGGTAAAACCACAAATCTTAAAACATTCGTACATTACATTAATGTCAATCACAGATTAGGGTTGTTACACAGAAAAAAACCTGTTGACAAATCTTAAAAAAATTCATATGAAAAATATTTTAAAATGAAAAATAAATTAATGGCCATTGAATGTCTCTTTGGTAAACTCATTTGGTGGAAAACCATGCATACGCTGCAGACAACGGGCGTGCCAGCGGCCATGTCCCCTCTGCAGAGGATAATAGCAGGCACATACGGTAGATGTGCCAACATTAAATAATATGACATTAAAAAATAAATGACGGTCAAATATGGCCAACATTATTTTTTACAAATAAAATTTTACTTTAAAAATCCACGTCGGTTAGATATGACCGACACTTAATTTATATTTCTTAATCATATTTCATCATAAATTGGTCATACTCCATGGATCCAAAAAGAAAACAATGTACAAAAAATATTACTTTTTTAATAAAACTTGGCAAATACAAGAATGGGTGCCAGTAAGCCTATGGCACAATAAATGGTCTAGTCAGTTGGTGTTTACATATGATCAACGTGGCAGCTAAAGTGTTAAAGTCAAAATTTTCCGTAGGTAACCCAATTAGGGTAAATTTGATTAACAAATTGTTATTCAAATGTTTTATCATGTGAGTTAAATAGTTTAACACTGTGTATATAATGTGTTATCTGGTTTCCTGTGTTATTGTGTTGTACCAGTTAAAAAAAGTAATTATCATAGGAAGGGCCTTTACTAAGGGTAGGCCTAAGCATTTTGTTTACCAAGTCTTGTAATCCAATTTTGTTAGGAATCTACATTGGGTGTCTGATTTAAGCAGTTTGAAATCCTTTAATGTTAAATTCAGAACTTGACATAACCCCATTAGCGTAAATTTGACTAATTAATTGTTATTACAATGTTTTGCCTTTTTCGTTAAATAGTTAAAACACTGTATATATATTGTATGATATGATTTTCTGTGTTATTGTCTCGTACCAGTTAAAAAGGAGTAACTATCATGGAAAGGACTTTCCCATGAGAATAAAATGAAAAAGGACGAGCCTTTTCATTCATATCTTTGTTAGCAACCTATAGGGTGTCCGATTGAAGCAGTTTTAAGTCTTGAAGTGTTAAAGTCAGAACTTTCTATAATACACTTAGCGTAAATTTGGCTAACAAATTGTTATTAAAATGTTTTATTATTTCAGGCAAATAGTTACTGTGTATATAATGTAATATCTTGTGTTCTGTGTTATTGTCTTGTAGCAGTTAAAAAACGTAATAATCATAGGAAAGGCCAAGGTTGAGCTATTTTACCGAGTTTTGTCATTCATATTTGTTATGGATCTATAGGGTGCCTGATTTAAGCAGTTTTAAGTCTTGGAGTGTTAAAGTCAGAACTTTCCATAATCCAACTAGTGCAAACTTGACTAACGAATTGGTAATAAAAAGTTTTATCTTTTTAGTCTAATAGTTAATACTGTATACACTGTAATACTTGTATTACTGTATCTTGTTTTCATGCCATTATGTCTTATACCAGTCTGCTATCATTATTAAAACTTTCAATGTGTTTTTTTATGAAATAAAAGACAGTTTTTTTCTCAAATTTTTTTTCTGTGTGGTACCTTTTATTATATTCTTCTTTAGCTTGTAAAGTCTTAGTTAAGGTGAAGGCATAGTTCTACATTTTGTATGCATGTGTTGAAGCAACCATGTATTATGATACTTATATGATACTGTTGTAGGCTATTAGTGATATTTCCAATATTAAAAGCTTAAAGGCTAAAAATAAACAATATCAATGTTACAGTTTATATATGTAATATCTCCTACATTATATTATGATACTGAAAATTAATGAAAAAGATTACAAAAGAACTTGCATTTTTTATATGTAACTCCCACATTCATGATTGAATTAAAAAATTAAAATTAACAATTCACAATGTTTTTTATGGGGGATAGTTAGAATTAAAATATTTTTTCATACACTTTAATTTTTTACATTGTATGAACCAGGATAAATATGTGTAAAACATTTATTAGACATTATTTAACTTGAAACAGTATATTTTGGTAGACGTTGTATGAACATTCGTAAACATCAACTCAACATTTGCCTAACGTTAGTTAACAACTATATTGTACGTTGTTATACATTGAAGTTTAATAATTTTACATTTCTGAACATTTAATAGATGTCATATAAACATTTAATTTTAATATCTATATGTGGGTAGAACAAGGACATTTGAATGTCAAATAAACGTTTATTTACAATTTACGTTAAAAACATAAACATCAATCAGATATTTGACTAAACCTTAATAAATGTTTATTAGCTGTTGGATAAAGATTATGTGTTGTTAGGGTAATAGCTGAAAAAGTTCAAAAACAAGATAAACAATGAACAATGTAAGAGTGGGAAATAGGTCGAAATTTATCTTTTACTTTTACCCAAACTGTAGGTCTATTAAATAAAATAAAAAATGTAGCTGGTATGATAAAAATAATTGGCTTCGCCTCATATTTGAAACTCAATTTTGCACCAGTCATGACCACTTTCGGTACTGTACTAGTGACAATAAGTATACTATTCTAGGACTGCTTCTATTCCATGACTTGTCATATGAAAATTGATTAAATTAAATCAATTTACAGTACTTGTTCTCTTTTCTTTTTAGTAATCAGTATAACTTTTTTATGAAATTAATACAAATTATTTTTTTAAGGAATCAAGAAAGATAAGGAAAATGAAGAGACAGACCTAGATTGATCTTAAGAGTGTGTGGAAATGTGTGAGCATTGCATCAAGGACTTCTTCAGACTGGTCTTCAATACAACAGTAATGGGTTTCTTTTTTTAGAAATGGTTATTTTTCACAGTTGGACTGTCTATGGTAGCAAATTTTCTATTATTGAGTTTATCTAAGTTGAAGTAGAAATTTACAGTTTTATTCGTTATTTTGCTGCATAATTGATCGATTAAAAATGGCCCACAATTATTTTTTATTGTTGATCACTGCAAGTTTTTATTAATTTACACAGTCAGGTCCTGGTCATTTTACCATCGATTTAAAAGAATTATGTTCTGCTAATTCGTTCTAAAAAAGATGTTTCTGAGCCAATTTCGTTGAAGTTAAGATTTTAAATTTTATTTGCAGTAATTATAAAAAGGAAAATATGTGTTTTAAAGTGCAATGTGTGATGAATTGATTGTTATACTGTGTTAAACATAAACTGTGTTTTAAATTGAGATTTTTAAATTTAAGATCTTTTTAAGAATGTTGCGTCTTTGTACTATAAACGTTTAAACTCAAATTTGTTTGTTTAAAGAAATATTTATGCATACACAGTTTTATAGACCTATTAATAATCGATTTTCCAGTACTGCAGAACTCATTATTTTAAAATTTCTGGACATCCTGTTATTGTAAATATTGATTCTTCTGTGTTAGTTTTTGAGATAAGGAATAACTGAAAGTTTATTCCTGAATATATTTTGAGCTAAACATCTTTCTAGTTAGGTATAGTTTTTACAAATTCAATTTATGAATATTTTATTTGTATGTATTTTTAAAGTAATAAATAAAAATTTATAAAAATTTATAAAAATAAATAAAAATGGGTTCCCCTCTATCATGTATACTGGCTGACATCTATTTAAATTATATTGAAAATGAATTCATACTTTCAGACAGAAATAAACAAAAACAAAAAATTTTGCAATACCACAGATATGTAGACGACACCATTCTCCTGTTCAATGGTAACACCAGACAGCTCGATTTGTTACACAAATACCTCAATAGCATAGCCCCAAATTTGAAGTTCACTATGGAAATAGAAGACTCAAATAAGATAAATTTTTTGGACTTAACAATAGAAAAATTGGATAATAGATTGGACTTTAGCATATACAGAAAACCTACAACCTCAGACCAAACAATCCACAACTCATCTTACCATCCTCCATCACAGAAGTTCGCCGCTTATAACAGTATGGTATATAGGTTATTAAATGTACCGATGTCAGATATCAATTATCAGAGAGAATTAAACATAATTAAACACATAGCTACAGCTAATGGTTATAGTAGTAGTATGATTGACAATTTAATAAAGAAAAAGAAGAAAAACAAAGGACCGAAAATGATGAACTGCAAAAGAAGAAGTATGTGTGTGTAGAGTACTCCCATTCAATTCAATATGGGCTTAAAAAAGAGTTAAGGAAACATGATATTGAAATCGCATTTAGGACAAATAATAAATCCCTCAACAAATTAAATACCTTGAATAATAGAACTGAGAAATCTGAGAAGTCAGGTGTTTACAGAATTAAATGCGCTAGTTGCCCGAGCTTTTATATAGGGAAAACAGGTCGTCCATTCAAAACCAGATATAAAGAACACCACCCAAATCCGAGAGCCGATAAACAAAAATCATCTTTTGCACAACACCTGGTTGACACAAATCACAATATCAGCAATCTGGACACCGGCTTAGACATTCTGCACACATGTAGGAAAAGCAATAGATTTGATACACTGGAGGAATACGAAATTTACAGGGCACACAAAGGAAATAACAACAATTTTATTCTAAATGACAAACTGCAATATAAATCCCACTTCATTTTTAACTACATTTTAAACCAGAACAGAGAGTCACAGCTAGGAGTACAAAGTGCAACTGATAGCGCAACCACGCCAGGACCGACGACGCAGACCCCAGTCGGCTTCTCGCGGCAATGACGACCGCTACCGCGCAACGTGTGTGCGACAGGCCTGTGCGCGTTTATAAATGTCAATTGTTTGTTCGTGTGTTATGTGTTTTATTTATTTTTTAACGTATGACGAGGCTACTGCAGCTGAACTTGTGTGTGTCTGAGGATGGCATTGTAATGCCGAAACGGCCGTAACAGCAAGTTACACCATTGGAGCTTATTGACGACAAGGTAAATCCTTATTTAGAATAAAAATTTTATTTTAACATAGGTAGATTTACTAGAAGCTCAAAGGTCATGATGGATTTGTTTGACACACTGTGTTTATTTCATTTATTTAGGCTAATATTATTGTAGTTAAGAAGACATTTTTGAATGTTAGGTTTTATTGGCTATAGTTCTTTTTTATATGAACATGTATTTTATACTATTATTCTATATGTATTTTATACGTTTTTATGTGTATAAATATCTTTCAAAATTTTTATGTATTGTATTCTTTTTTCCGCCTCAATATATGTAATAAATAGACAGTGTGAAGTGCTCGAAGACATTTGGTTCTTTTTTCATACAAATCCTAAACTGTAGAACAAGCACTATTTGTTAGGTCTCAATTTCATCTCTGTCTAAGATTTTTTTCTTCTCTGTTATAATATGGTTGTTTCAGCTAAAAAAAAAACTGCTAAAAATATCTTTAACTTTTAATTTTATCCTCATTATTTAGTTACTTTATGTGTTCAAACTGCAGAGGTCCTTAAATGTGTATTAAATAATATTTTTATGTAATTGGTAACAATTTCCCATGTTTCCTTGCCTATATTAAAATTTTGTTTAATTTTAATAAACAGGTCAAAATTAGCAAAATAAAAAATATCATTAATAAGCTAGATATAATTTTTAAATAGTTGTAGAAATATAAGGGGATAAAACAATGTTATGAAAACCTTGTGCGTGGAATAGCATCCTTGTCAAGACCTTTTCACAAGATTTTTCTAGCGTTTATGCAATATTTTCACAAGTGAGTACACAAGCTTTATAAATTATTTACACGAGGTTGCTGCAAAGGTTAGGGGCAAAGGTTTACAAAAACCTTTACAAACCCACACGAAAAGGTGGATAAAACAATGTTATGAAAACCTTGATGTGCGTGGAATAGGATCCTTGTCGAGACCTTTTTATGAGATTTTAAAATGTTTATACACTTGTCATGGCCAATTTTATGAAAATGTTGATTGGTTGAAATTGGCAGAATTACGAAAAGGGTTTGAAAATCTTATATTGTTGTCTGGGCCGTAATGTTAACTGTTTCGTATTTGTGTTATTTATTCGTTGTGTATGTGTTATGTTCGTCAATTTTAACGACTACATCTGGCTTAAACATTTTTGATTTGAAACACCTGAAGATGCCGTTTTAACGGCGAAACATGTCGTGTTGACGATAAAATTGGACTGTTAGGCGAGGTATGTAAAGTATTTTAAGTCTTAAATCCACAGTTCAGGGTCCTAACAATGGATTTTAATAGCTAAATCATCTTGTAGCTGAATGTGAAAAATTATCAGCACTAAGTAATTGATAAGTGATACTGTAAAATCCTTCTTACCTTCTTCCTCTCAAATCAAATCAAATCAAATTCGTTTATTGCCATTAACAAAATAACATGTATAGCAACGTTAAGAAATTACCATATTACTATAACTAAGTAGGCCTATTTATTGCCCTATAAAACCTGATAAGTACTCAATAAAATCTATAAGCACAACAATCACAAATCTTTTTTCTCCTTATTATAACCAAGTTCCAGCCTTAAAGCTGTAAACACTAAATACAATGTAAATTATATGGTGACAATAATAATTTGCAGATGATATTCAGATAGCCAGACAAAAATCAAACATTGCTACTACACGCTCGGACCTTGAAACTGATTTAGAAGGAGAGAAGAGAAAATGTTTAAAAAATAAGAAGTGCATGGACACTACAACCCTTCTTCAACTTTACCTGAAGTTGAAACTGATGACGAAGAACGTAAGAAAAAAGCAAAAAATCATTTTGGTCCCAATAAAAATCCTTGGAAAAGCGATCCCCTTTCAAATACCTGGGGATTTGCCATTTTTACAGCTTCCTCGCCATTCCCCAAGGTAAATGGCCAGATTAGAGTTGGGAAGCCCAACCAGTGCACCGAAAAGTAGTGCGACATCTTCTAAGTTTGTAGGCCTACCGCTAAGCTCTACCCTTCCGCCTACAGTTTCCACTTCAAGAAGTAGCAGTAAAGTTAATTATGTAGCTTCTAGCAATTTTTTTATTAAATTATTATTTTTAATATTATTGGCATTCGGGATATTTTTGGTCGTATTATCTTTTGTTATACTAAACAAGAACTGATCTAGTAGCTTACAAATTTCTACTGAAATTTCTCATAAACATGTTTTGAGAGAGAAGAAGATATTTCTTTCTCACTTAGTATTGATTCATTAAAACATTCTTTTAAACATAAGTTACCAAGCTTATTATTTGTATCATTGGAAAACTTTTTTCAAAAAGATTCGTTATTTTTAATTCTTTAATTGTTTGGACTTTGTCGTGTGGGCTTTCAAACTTCTCACGTTATTCTAATATTTTTAATCATATGTTTACAAAAAACAAACTAGTATACTTTACAAGTGATTAACGTCAGTCATGACATCCTGCTATTTTTAAATGTTTAAAATGAGCACTAAAGTAGTCGGAGGAAAAAGTGTTTCTACATTAATTGTGAGAATAGGTCCAGTAATGGAAAACTGTCATAGGTTATTACAATCATATACCACTGATGCAAGTAGGATTTAGGTTTGTTGCATTATGGGTTTATTTTGTACAGTTAACTTTACCATAATTGCTAGTAAAGTCCAGTCCGTAATTCAAGTAAAGTCAAAACAGATTTATTTTTAAAAAAATGTCCTTAACACAAACAAATTACATAAAGAAAAAAAAATTATAAATTAAAGAAACAGATATACCTGTACAATAAGGAAAGAGGCCCACATGGAACGTGAATGGTCTGTGCGTAGGCCCGAGTTGTTATAGCAGTACTTATAATTAAAGATATTTTTTACAGAAAATATATGTAAAATTGGAAAATTATCTGTTAAATACTTGATTTTGAAATAAAAGAAGAATAACTGTATCAATGATAAATTTATCTTTCCATAAAGTAACAATTAATCCGAGCCATTTTTAACTGAATAAAATAAATATCTCAAGATTAAACGTTAGATTAACTAACGTTTTCCTTAACACAGATGTTTGATATAAATCCTAATAACAGATGGTTTGTGAGGGTTCTTTAACGACAGTAAATTCAATATTTAAAAAAAAAAAAATGATCTCTTAACAACAAAAAATTGTTTCTTAAAAATTTTCAATAATAATATTAATTGAATACATCCCGTTCTATGGATTTTTACCTTGTTTTTTAATTTATATTATATGCTAATTTGATGATGGTCTCAGATCGAAAGAAGGGACGAAGCCACGTACAGAGTGTGGCTACCTTATTCCACCAATATATAAGGTGTAGTGTGGTGCCCTTTCTCTCTTTAGTATGCTTCCAGTCAAGTAAGTGTTATAGTCCCCCTGGTGCTTGGCACTTCCTGAAGAAAACGTGAGGACCTTGTGAAAACAGTTTCCTTTTGCTAACTACCGTATATTTATATACTCACCCTAACAAAGCCACGGCAGATTCACGCAGACTCGGTGCGCGTCGCGGTCGCGGTCGTGGGCTAGGCTCAGGACATTAGTGATGTACGAAGGACAGGTGCGGCCAGTACTCAGGGAGGCGATGAAGACGGTCATGTAAGTACGGCTAAGTAATAAACTCATGCTAACCCAAATGTTTGGTAGTGTCAATCCAAATTACCTGTTTCCATTTAAACCCATTTTCTGCTGAGGTCCGCAAGGAATTACATTGGTGGCAGCGGTGAAGGGATTTTATATTAATTCCCGTATAGGCATTGTTACAAAATTATGTTTTTGAATTGCCTTATTGGATGAACTCATGTCTGCTCAGCAGGACAATGTGTTGCAAGAATTAATTGATTTTATCACTGAAATTGAAGCATATGACTTTTTCTCTATTCCTAATTTGAAATATTACGTTATATTATATCTGAAGGGTGTAACTTTTTGTCGATTTCATGACAGATTTTCTTCACATACATATTTAAATGCTAGTGATTCATTTTGGGATGAGATATCTGACAGTTTACTTAGTGATATTCAAGAATCTCCTTCATCATATGTGCATTTAATGCGTAGAATAAGAGCTACTATAGCGATGGAATGGTGGGTTCATGGGAAACCGGAAGAGCAAACCAATTGAAGTAGATGATCCGCAGTTGTTAATAGATAGACGAAGACCTTTTAATTCTCCGTGTGGTTCATATTCCCCTACCAATGAGAAAAGTAACTCAACTTTTTCCACTGACCTATTTATGAAAATTGGAACTCGTGTAGCCATTGTTACTGCTGTTTATGAAAGATTGACTCCTAATAGAGCTAACTTACCTTTACCTCCGATACCAGAAGCTGTTGACAATAATGGTTATGAGGTACCGAATCCACCAAAACCCTTTTTTAATAAATGAATCAAGACAATAATCCTAATAATCCTGTGTACTACTTACCGATACAAGACCCTAATATCATATTAGATGGTTGTCAAACATTGTTAAAATCATTAATTGAAAAAATTATAGAACAAAGGATTAATGGTAGATCTGATTATACGACTTCCGATGCAGGAATCGTAAGGGTGAAATTAGTGAGCCTATTTCTTGAATTTCACTAGACATGATAGTGAAAGAACTATTTTACATTTTTATTGGCATATTGTATTCTGTGTTATTGTGTGTTGCTGTTATGTGGTATATTGAAATTGAATATTTTACCATTGCCAAGTGCTATATTTCAAGCAAACCAGAGGTTAACAAGACTTTACAAAAATGTTGAAGGGCTGAAATTTATATATTTATTGGTTATTTGCTAAGTCATTCAATCATCATGAGTGAGTTAGACAAATTAAAAGCTACTGTAGAGAAGCTACAACAACAGTTAGTGTTAACCGCTAGTAAACAAGTTCCTCCACCACCTACTGTAAAAGATTTAAGTGCCGCTAATTTAGTGGACACATTTAGGGGAGACCCTCAAGGACTTTCAGTAACAGAATTCTTTCAACAAATTGAAGATGCTGCAGAACTTGCTAATTGGACCGAAGAAGATAAAATTAGAATAGCCGCATTAAAATCTAAAGAAGCCGCTAGGAGATTTTTAAATAGCAACCCTAAATTAGCTAGAACCGGATTGAAGTATGACGTACTCCAAAAGGAATATACTGATCGATTTAAAGAAAAGCAGCTACCCCAGTATAATTACACCGCTTTACAGGCAGCAAGTCAAAAGAAGGACGAGACCCCGGAAATGTTCGCAGATAGATGTAGAAAATTATGTGACAACACTATTCGACAAGTAAGCGACCCAGCGGAACAGAAGATTATCGTGGAAGAGGCGGAACTCCTTTGCTTGCAGCTTACATAAACGGACTATATGGCGTAGTAGGACAACAGGTGCGTTACAGGATGCCGACTACAATGACAGATGCTATCCAAATTGCCACAACAGTAGCCGCCGTACATCAGAACGCGCAGAGTCAACGTAACATTTTTGTTATTAGATGCTATGCTTGCAAAGGGGAAGGACATATATCCAAGAATTGTACTAAACGTACATCTAACATCGGATTCAACAACAGCCAGCAGAATAACCCCGTGACGTGTTATAAATGTAATCGTAGAGGTCATATAGCGAAGAACTGCAGGATCGACCCAAAAGTACGCAGTTCGACACTGCACGCCCGTGTGTCGAACTAAAGAGGGCGGAGGATGAAGAAGAAGAAGTACATACTGTCCCTAGTATAACTGCGCTAAATAAGGAATTAACTGTGCAATTATTAATTGGAAACAAATTATGTAAATTTTTGATTGATACAGGGGCTACTGTTAGTGTACTTCAGCGTGGTATTAGTAGGAATAAATTATTTCCATGTAATGTTAGATCCCAGGGTGTAACCGGAAATAAAATAGATATATTTGGAGTTCAGAAGATTCAGTTACAATTAGGATCTAAGATGATAGAACATATATTTGTTATTTGTGATTTACCATTGAAATTTGATGGCATTATAGGAATTGATCTATTAAGAAGGTTGGGTGCTAAAATTGATGTACCAAATGAAAAACTTATATTATCGGAAAATGTTATGTCATTGGTTGATCTGTTTTCGACAGAACAGGACGTAAGTGGTAAGGGCCCAACTGCTGAAACCCTGCAAGAGAACCAATGGTTAGTGACCTGTGTAAATAGTGTTGTGTTGCTCCCAAAGTGTGAAACAGTGATACATGGACAGCTGAGTGGTCCGTGTGATGGTCGCATGCCGAATACTGATGAAGAACTTGTTATTCATGCGAGCCAGGTGCCCGACGTGCCGAACGTGTATGTGGCAAGGTCACTGTGTTATCCTTTGTATAAGGAAGATTTAGAAGAAGATAAGTGTGCACACTTAACCGTTGTAATGGTGAAGTTGTTAAATTGTACTGAGGAAGAAGTACAATTGCATAAGAATCAGTTGTTGTCTTATGCGGAAAATGGTTGTTTTGTTGTTGAGCTCAACGAAGATGTTAAAAGTGCGTTAGAGGTAGGCCTACCTAGCAGTTTTGAGAGAAATATAGATCATGAGGATCTGTGTGTAAATAAAGTAGAAGTAAGAACACATGGGAGAGAGACACAGGACTCACTAGTATTAAGATCTTTGCATAATAAACTAGAACATTTAAGTGACGAGGAAAAATGTCACGTGGAACCTTTGTTAACGGATTATTTAGCATTATTTAAAGAAGACCCATTAAATAGAGGATGTTTGATTGACATTAAACACAGAATAGATACTGGGACTAATCTACCAATTAAGAAGACTCCGTATAGGATGCCAGAAGCCTTGAAACCTATTGTACAAAAGGAAATTGATAAAATGTTAGAAGAAAATATAATTAGACCATCAACAAGCCCCTGGAACAGTCCTATTGTCGTTGTAGGCAAGAAAAGCACCGATGGAACACCGAAATATAGATTGTGCTGTGATTTTAGAGAACTAAATAATATTACCAAAAGTTATGTCACCCAGCTACCTAATATTAATGAAACATTGGACAGTTTAGGCAGGAACACGTACTTAACGACCTTGGATCTTCGACATGGATTTCATCAAGTTAATATGCACGAGGAAGACATTGAGAAGACAGCAGTACTTGGCTAGGAGCGCTGGTGTTGTAGGGTGACGGTGCTTATCGTCTGTAGTTTTTTTTTCAAAATTTGTTTGTTCTTAAGAAGTGGATTACCGTCATATTCTAAGTTTTTTACTGATTAACGACTCAGGAACATAAGTTAATAGTTCGTCAATGCGGAAGTGAGCGTGAGTAATAATGCTGTAACTGTGCTGTGCCTAACCTCAAATAACTACCGATTGCACAAGGCACATGTGCTCACGTTTGACCATTCTGCCGGCCGTACACCTTATCAGTTGGACCTGACTCATTCCTGACACTGGCGCCGTGGCTCAGTTGATAAGGCAAGAGCTTCATAAGTCCAAGATAGGAGGTTCGAATCCGCACTGCGACAAATGATTTTTTTTTTACTGCAATTAAAAATAAATATATTTTTTTTATCTATGAAAAAAGATTTTTGGTTATAAAATCAGCAAGATGTCTCTGAACATTGAATTAACCAAAAAAGGAAAACCAAACATTCTTTACAAGAACAATAAATATAGGGAAAGCTACACAGTCAAAAGTGGTGAAGTTGTATGGAGGTGTCTGGGGAGAACCTGTAGTGCGACTATTCGAACAAATTTGGATAAAACAGAAATAACAGAGACTAACAGTAAACACTCTGGACCCCACCCCGTTACGATGAGAACCTTATCTTCACCCAAGGTGGCGAGTACTGCATTCACTGACACGCCAAAGAAAAATGCAACAACTGATGATAAAAATGTCAGTGGGAAGGCTCATTCAACTCCTGTTGATCCTAGCACAAGATTTAATATAGATCACTCACTTACGGAACAGCTAGAGGCTGAAAATAATAGTCTACGAGAATGTGTCACAGTGTTAACAGAGAAGCTTAGAGTTGTCACTGACCATGCCATACAATCTGACACACGGCTGTTATCATTTACCGACCAAGTCTTCGAGGTCCCCGATATCTCAACCTCTACAATACCTTTGACTTTAAATGACCACAGCTCGACACGGCCACTAGCTCCTACAGTCCCTAAATCCTCCACTGAAAACCTGTCTGCGCCCGACTGCACGTCCGCGCCCGTCTGCAGGTCCGCGATCGACTGCACGTCCGCGCCCGACCACCCGTCTGCACCCGACCATCCGTCCATGCCTGACTGCACGTCCGCGCCCGACTGCACGTCCGCGCCCGACTGCACGTCCGCGCCCGACCACCCGTCCGCGCCCGACCACCCGTCCGCGCCCGACCACCCGTCCGCGCCCGACCACCCGTCCGCGCCCGACCACCCGTCTGCATCCGACCATCCATCCATGCCTGACTGCACGTCCGCGCTCGACTGCACGTCCGCGCCCGACCACCCGTCCACGCCCGACCACCCGTCCGCGCCCGACCACCCGTCTGCACCCGACCATCCGTCCGTGCCTGACTGCACGTCCGCGCCCTTGACGTTGACATCCGCTTCTCCTGGAGATGTAACTAAGCCTGCGACGCCTGAACTCCCATTCATAAACAACTCATGCTGTCACGACCACCTTGAGATTATAACAGCCCTGAAGACTACTATCCAGGTGCTTGAGGCGGAGATAGACTGTCTGCGAAATGAGAGGTGTAAATGCTCAAACGAAAAGTCTAATGAGTGGACAACGGTCCAACCACGAAGTGATAAACAAATAAAAATTAGCAACACATTTGAAATACTAACTCAAGACAACAAGACGAATGCAATCAACAAAATTAAATCAATAGAAAAACCTGAAAAAAGGAAAGTAAAAAATAAAACCGTGCACAAATCTGAATCAAAAGGGAGAGTTCATAGAACAACCAGTCAAACTAAACCCGTTTCTTCCATAAATAATAACACGTGTTTACCTTTTCCTCACTTAACAATCTACAGTGACAGTCACGGACGCAATGTGGCGGGCATCATAAGAGATCTAGTCACCAATAAGACTGTTGTAAGTGGAATATGCAAACCCTCTGCTAAGCTACAGGCTGTACTGCCCACCCAGCGACCACCAGTGCCGGAGTCAAAGCAGGGCTGCTGTGTGATTATTGCGGGAACCAACGATGTCGCTGCGGGCCAGCAATCAGTCATATACAATGAAATTGAGAAAGCAATTAAAATCTCTAGGGAGAATCACAAAGTACTCATCGCTACCTTGCCATTGCGTCACGATCTTCCATCAAACAGTGATGTAAATGAAGAAATAATCCTCGCCAATGCCTACATAACGAAAGTCTGCAGTAGATTTGAAGGTGTTGATGTGGTTGACATTAACACTATCCCAAGGAAGCTATTTACACGCCACGGAATGCACCTCAGTCTTAGGGGTAAACAGGAGCTGGCAAAGTTAATAATAAAGAGCGCCGTTCGTCTTGCTCGCTTCGCGGGACCCGGGACTGCTGATAACACGGGAGGTAACGCCAAGTCGACGCTGGGCAGCCAGAAGCCATCAACTACCCAGGTGGTAGAGTCTCACCCATACGACTCATACAGTGAGGCGGTCATCCGTGGATCTCCGAGGACGACACAGGCATCGAGCTCAACGACGGTGACGGTGGCGGAGCGCTGTGAGAAGGATGGTGGCGTGGAGCTGCAGGCGCCGGCGACGAACGACCAGAAACTTCAAACAGAGACTCTTAATTTACTAAATATTTCTAAGAATGTTAATTTTTTAGGCCCACTCACTATACCCCTGGGAACGGTCCCTTAGTTAGCTCGGTTAATCAGGAATTTACAGTCAATACTGGACACAGAAATGAGTTTACTGTTTTACATCAGAATGCGCAAATCGCGACCAATAAAATAGATGAATTATCTCTACTTTGTAATGAGCTCCAACCATCTGTTCTTGTTGTCTCCGAACATGGGTTCACTGACTGTAATATCGATTTCTTCAAAATCGAATATTAAGAACTCGCTGAATCTTTTCAACGCATAACTCATAGGGGTGGAGGCATAGCGGTTTTTGTTAAAAATGGGTTATCCTTCAAGGCAACCAATGTAAAAAAACAATCTTTGGATCGAAATTTTGAAGTATCCGGGGTTGAACTAAATATCAGAAATGTTGGGAAAGTAGAAATCATCGGTCTTTACAGATCCCCCAGTTGTGACGCGAATGTGTTTTTTGAAAAGTTGGAACGTCTCTTTCAAAATTTAGCCTCGAAACATAAATATTTTATTATCACGGGAGACTTCAACATCGATGTTCTCGACAAAAATAACCAACTGACTAAGCTTTTTTCCGATATGCTCAAATCGTTTTCACTAAAATGGGCCGTGAACTCCCCCACCCGTGTGGCTCCCACGTCCAGAACTGCCATCGACAATGTCGTCACTAATGTGCCCAATAGCATGGTTACTGTTGTAAACACGGCTATATCCGACCACTTTGCGCAGGAGACAATTATCAGAGACTTCTTACCGGACCTAAACCCCCTTTGATTACCATGAAACGAATCACAGGTCAAAGTAACATAGCACAGTTGAAAACTCATCTTTCCTCAGAAAACTGGAATTTCGTTAATAGCTTTGCTGATGCTAATGCAGCGTTTGATGCCTTTCAAGGAACTTTAATTTATTGGCTGAACATCTCATGTACATTTAGAAAAACTCAAAACAAACCAAAACAAGTTAAAAATAGCTGGATAACACGTGGTATTCTTGTGTCAAGGGAAAAAATAAAGTTTTACTCCAGGATATTTAGGACATCAAATGATGAACGCTTCAGAACCTTTTTCAGACAGTACAGAAAGGTTTATAGGAAGGTAATAAATGCAGCTAAAGCATAAATAATAAAATAAAAAATTCAGAGAACATTTCGAAAACTACGTGGAGTGTAATTAACAGCTCAAAAAACAAAGAAACGTCAAAGCCTATCGCACTTCATGTTGACGGAGCTCTAACTAGCGATCCGCAGCTTGTAGCTGAGGAATTCAACTCTTTTTTCCTGAGTGTCGGGGAAAGAACGCTGGATGTAGATCCTGCTCCCATTAACTTGCGCTCATGGCGCGGTCCGGTATCTTCCCTGGTACTGAATCCTGCGTGTGAGGCTGAGGTGGCATCTATAATTAATGATATTCCAGCCAAAAGATCAGACGACATAGATGGCATGTCGATGTGGCTGGTCAAGCAGATATATCTGCCTATTCTAGCCCCACTGACAACTATCATAAATCTCTCGCTTCAATCAGGAATTTTCCCATCTGCATTAAAAACTTCCAAAGTAATTCCGATTTACAAAAAAGATGATTCCAATATCCCAAGTAAGTACCGTCCAATTTCAATCTTGCCAGTCTTCAGCAAAATTTTTGAAAGAATTTATCTTTTGAGGCTTTACAGTTTTCTAGAAAAATATAATGTTCAGAATGTAATGTAATGTAATGTAATGTTATATAATGTTCATAATGTATAGAATCAGTACGGATTTCGGCCGGGGAAATCTACAATTGATGCCGTAAATCAACTGATAGATGATGTCCTCAATGGACTTGAGAGGCGCAAGAGAACGCTTGGAGTCTTCCTCGACCTATCAAAAGCCTTCGATTGTGTTGATCATCGGATCCTTCTTCAAAAGTTAGAACTTTGCGGAGTTCGCGGGGTTCCATTGCAATGGCTGAAGTCCTACCTAACGGGTAGAAGCCAATTTGTGCAAGTCTCATCAGCGAGATCGCAGACCTCCATCATTCAACAAGGTGTCCCACAGGGATCAATCCTTGGCCCGGTTTTGTTTTTAATTTACGTGAATGACGTTAGCTCCTCTGTTTCGAGAGGGCGAGCCATACAATATGCAGATGACACGACTCTCTACTTTGAATCATACCCTTTTGATATCCTGTGAAAATCTTGAAATTGAATCCTTTATAAATCTGAACACCTGCATTCAAAAATTTCAAACAGAAAACTTGACAACAAACCACTCAAAAACAAACTATATTCTTTTTTCACTACGCGACAATGAGCCTGAATCGGTTCCATCTCTTATGGTGGATGACATCACTCTAAGAGAGGTAGATTCCACTAAATTTCTAGGATTGCACCTCGATAAAGGTCTGAACTGGCAGTCACACGTCAATAGTGTCTGTTCTAGGGTTGCAAAAGGTATTTTTGCCATGCGTAACCTTAAAACATTTTGCACACCTCAAGTATTAATCATGGCCTACTATGGCCTTATTTACCCACATCTCTCGTACGGGATTCGGCTGTGGGGTGGCTGTGCCAAGAGAGAATTCGAAAGGGTGTTCAAACTTCAAAAGAAATCTATTAGAATCATTGCAAATTTACAGCACAGAGAGTCGTGTAGAGACGCTTTTAGGGAGCTCGGGATACTGACCCTGCCTTGCCTCTACATTCTGGAGACAGCAGTTTACTGTCGTTTCCAGTGCGATCTTGTACAGGGCAATTCTGTGCATGGTTACGCCACGAGAGGAAGGGATGTGTTCCGTGTTGGGCAGCATAGGACGGCGGCATCTGAACGCCTCCCCTCTTTTGTGGGGATCAGGCTGCTCAACGCGCTACCCGAACGTCTCAAAAATTTGGAAAACCCACTTTCGTTTAAGAAAGTTTTGAAGCGGGAGTTGACGCGTTCTGGGTTCTACGCGGAGGAGGAGTTCTTGGCCCACCACTGGGGATAAAGGGATAAGGGGGGGGGGGGGGGGCGAAACAAATCTCCAGTTCCCAAGGGGTTTTTTTAGTTTTTTTTAATATTTATTTTTATTTGTTATGTTTTATATTATTTCTCTTTTGGCTGTTTTCTCATGAAGATTTGAATTTTTATTTATAAGAAAGACTACAAGATGTACGATATTTGACGTTTGCTACACACTGTATTAACAATGTATTCTATGGCAATAAACCATTATTATTATTAGCATTTACAGTACTTGATCAACATTATGAATTTATTAGAATGCCTTTTGGTTTAAAGAATGCCCCTTGCATATTTCAATCATTAATGAATATTGTCTTAGCTGGAATAATTGGTATTGAAGCTTATGTATATATAGATGACATTCTTGTTGTTGGAAAAGATATCGATGAACATTGCAATAGGTTAAGAACGTTTTCAAACGTTTAAAAAATGCTAATTTATTTCTTCAATTAGAAAAGTGTCATTTTGCTAAAAAGGAAGTAGAATATTTGGGACATATTGTATCCTCCAAAGGATTGACACCGGTTCCAACAAAAATTAAAGCCGTGAAGGAATTTCCTAGACCTGAGAATGCAAAGCAAATCAAAAGTTTTCTCGGTTTATCTGGTTACTATAGACGCTTCGTTAAGGACTTTGCAGATTTATCTAAACCTCTAGTAGAACTCACAAAAAATAAAGTGCCTTTCATTGGACTGAAAAACAAGAAGAAGCTTTTAACAAGCTGAAAGAAGCATTGTGTACGGAACCAGTCTTAAGATATCCTGATTTTAGTAAAAGATTTATTCTAAGTGTAGACGCATCTAATCAAGCTCTTGGAGCCATATTAAGTCAAAACTTCGAAGGAGAGGAACATCCTATTTGTTATGCATCTAGGGTACTGACCAAAGCAGAGAGAAACTATACTACTACTGAAAAGGAATTATTAAGTCTTGTTTGGGCTATTAAGTATTTTAGATGTTATCTTTATTTGAATAAATTCTCTGTGTACACCGATCATGCAGCCCTTAAATGGTTATTAGGCCTAAAGGACCCTTCTAGTCGATTAATGCATTGGAGTATCAAACTTTCAGAATATGAATTTGATGTAATTCATAAACCTGGACGACATCATGCTAATGCAGACAGTCTTAGCAGAGCTATTAACTCTATTTACCTTCCAGTCGTAAGCACATCAGACATAATTAAGGAACAGCGTAATGACCCATTTTGCCAAGAAATTGTGAAGAATATCTCATTAGGTTTAGCAGACAATTATGAAGTTTTATCTGAAGGTCTACTCGTGAAGAAGACAGAAAATAATGAAGCGAAAATAATTGTGCCAAATCCCTTAAAACAAAATGTCATTGCTTTACATCATGAACCTATATTTTCAGGACACCAAGGAAGCAAAAGGACTTTAGATTTAATCACTACACATTATAATTGGCCAACCATGCAAATGATGTTGAAACTTATGTAAGAGAATGCCGTTCTTGTGCCATGAGAAAAATTGGTTACAGTAAGAAAGTGCCATTAGCTAAAGTTGAGAAGATTAGCAAACCATTTGAATTAATTAGTTTAGACATCGTGGGACCTTTAAATACTATTGACTCAGGGAACAAGTACATCTTAACATATATTGATCACTTGTCACGTTATGCAGATGCCATACCTTTATCGGAAATAACAGGGTAAGTTACTGCAAGAAATTTTGTAAATAAATTAATAGCTAAATATGGAGTACCGGAAAAATGTGTAACAGATTGTGGAAGAAATTTTGTGTCAGAACTCTTTAAAGAAACTTGTAAATTATTAGAAATTGAAAGTATTAACTGCACTCCATACCACCCTCAGAGTAATGGTGTTATTGAACGATTTCACAGAACTTTGATTAACATACGGTCTCATTATGTAAATAAATATGCTAGTAATTGGGATGAATGATTACCCCTCGCATTGATGGATTATAATAGGACAAAACACTCTTTTACTGGTTACAGTCCGTATGAACTACTTTATGGACGAGAGATGCGTGTACCAGGACATCAGACATTAACTAAATACCTACGTAGTGAAGGACCTGAAGATGTTAAAGTGTTAGCTAGAAGATTAAAAGAATCATGGAAATTAGCTTCAAACATGACAGGGAAAATGCAACAAAAGAATAACTTTTATTTTGACAAGAAAACAAAATACATAACGTATAAGAAAGGTGATCTAGTTTTCTTAGCCGATCCAACTTTTAAAAGAAGTACAATGAAGAAATTTGCAAAAGCCTACAAAGGACCGTACAAAGTACTAGATGTATTGAATAAAGTAAATTACAGAATTAAACTACCTAACGGTAAAACCACCGTTGTACATGCCAACCGTTTGAAACAAGCTTATCCCTCACGTAGTAATATAATTCGGACTCCACGACAGAGCACATCACGTATGCCAAGACAGGAGGAAGACAGCATAGCAAGTAGCAGTAGTGAAGATGACGATGGACGGATAGTAGCGCATCGACCACTCATGAAGCCTACACCTCATCAGCATGCAAGCCCGCCGCGGGAACGCCGCCAAGAAGGACAGCCACCGCTACAGCCTCATCAAGGATGCGACGCATACGACAGAACCGCTACTACTGGCAGAGCACTACGACCACGTACTAGAGTAGATTATAATCTTATGGCCAATCCACCTCAATTAGACAGACTATAACTCTTCCTTTCTTTTATTCTTCTATTCCTTTTCTTTTCCGACACTACCATGCATGCGGGGAGGCTGGGTTTTATATAGCCGTTGAAGACGAAGATGAAGAAGCGACGAAAGAAGAAGATGTCGTTCTACCACTAACACCTTGTGTAGAGAACTTTCCCTCCCAATTGTTGTGTCGCAATCCACTATCAACTATCTACTTACATGAACTTTTAATCAGCTTTTTGTACAGAGCCATAGCCCACTAGCAGCCAAACTGAAGAAATGTCGGCGACGCATGAACAGATGACGTCTTTGGAGAGGCACACTTGGACCTCATCTACCACAGCGGACGCTTCCAACAGAAACGGAGCAGACCAGATGACTACTCAATATGACTACTCAAGATGACTACCCATGGAATGATTCCAGCCAACCCTGACGAAATGACTAACAAGATATGATGACTACCCAATGGACATCAGGAAGCGACTCAACATTTGGTGAACTTGGGACTTATACATTTCATATTATTATCAATTTATCAATTTAGTAGTTTATAGCATTGATGAAATATAATCAATTATATTCAATGAGTGCATTGCATAGTCACATAGTAATTTTGCACTGTAATGAAGTTTTCCTTTCTTGTATTATTATTCAAAGTTTCTTTTATTAACATGATCAAATCTTTCTTTTTGAATTTCATTCTATTTTGTTTTGTAGCCAATTGCTTTTAATGTTTTATTTCATTTTGTTCTTGCGTATTAGCTTTGTTTATTTAGTTATTTTCTTGCTTAAATGATGATTTTGCGTTCGAAACGGGTAATAACTGTATAAAAGACTTAGGTTTAGAATACTCTCAGGGATTAGTATACGTATATCGTTTTGCTTTAATATCACATATCTATACACACAGATACCTCACAGATTTTGTAATTTGCTCTTGTGTTTGCACTCTTTTCATTTTGTTTATTGAATTTTATACTCATTTATGTATGTTTTTATGTGTGTTTACTAATATGACATTGCTTATGTTATAGGTGACATTAATACGTCTGCCACCTGAGTGCTGGTTCCTACATTGTAACTAGCGTAAGCCGTTTTCCTGATTTGTTTAACTTGATAAAAAATTATGTATCATAATTTTTTCTTTTAAGGGGAGGATAGTGTAGTGTGGTGCCCTTTCTCTCTTTAGTATGCTTCCAGTCAAGTAAGTGTTATAGTCCCCCTGGTGCTTGGCACTTCCTGAAGAAAACGTGAGGACCTTGTGAAAACAGTTTCCTTTTGCTTACTACCGTATATATACTCACCCTAACAAAGCCACGGCAGATTCACGCAGACTCGGTGCGCGTCGCGGTCGCGGTCGTGGGCTAGGCTCAGGACATTAGTGATGTACGAAGGGACAGGTGCGGCCAGTACTCAGGGAGGCGATGAAGACGGTCATGTAAGTACGGCTAAGTAATAAACTCATGCTAACCCAAATGTTTGGTAGTGTCAATCCAAATTACCTGTTTCCATTTAAACCCATTTTCTGCTGAGGTCCGCAAGGAATTACATAAGGGTATGAAACACCAAGAGATGGAAATCAACAAACATGTGAGGTAAAAACATATACTGATGCATGAAAACCTAATCATCCAAGGGAGTCTCACGATTCACAAGCCCCTGAACTGGGCAAAATTAGGGAACGAGATCTTCTTTAGATCATGATCATCTACTGCTATACGAGTTCAAGATGGGGTATTTGAAGTCGATCCTTCATCTATATCTAACACCCAAAGATCTAATTCCTTTGGACTATGACATAACACTCAAGCCATTGAAAGTAAAAACAAGACCTAAGGCCTTATAACTCTACCGTAGATGTAATGCCTTGGTAAAATGAACCAAGCACTAAGGCCTTAGCGCTAAGACCTAAATTTTATACTCAAGCCAGAGATCTAAGACGTATGATTGATGGTTTCATATCGAAAGAAGGGACGATGCCACATACAGAGTGTGGCTACCGTATTCCACCAAGCACTCTAACCGGACGGCGAAATTCGAAGAGTTCACCGGTGCCGTCACCATCATATCGGCTAGCATCGACGTAACTCTGGACCAGACGAGGCGGCTGTCGGAATTGAGGGCAAATGTCCTTAAGAAGTGCCTAGTACATGAGGCTGTAAATCTATGACCTATAATGTAAGACAAGTTCTTTGACCGTACACTTAGAACTGATGGAATTACACCTGCTATTAAAAACCGAACAAATTTATCCCGAGACCTTAAATATAAAGCCTTACACTTATGACATAAGACACAAGCATTCAACCGAAGACACAAGATGAATAGATGTGGGTTTAGACCTTATACTTAAATCCTTAGAAATAAAATCTAGGTATAAGGTTATGAAACTCAAAGAAATGGAAATCAACAAACTTGTGAGGTAAAAACATATATTGATGAATGAAAACCTAATCATCCAAGGGAGTCTCGCGATTCGCGACCCCCTGAACTGGGCAAACATTAGGGAACGAGATCTTTAGCCTATGATCATCTACTGCTATACCAGTTCAAGATGGGGTATTTGAAGTCGATCCTTCATCTACATTGAATATATAATATGTATATTGACTGGAACGGTGGCGACATCCTGTAATCCAGCTACTTGGAGGTCACGAATTGTGGATAGTTATAAGCGATGGCTTGTGGATGCGATATTCCCTAGTGGGGATTAACGTCCGCACTAGTGAATACTAGTTCATCCACAAAAAAACCATCCTCATAATTAAACCAATTAGTATATAGGAGGTTGAAATTGTGGTTCGGATCCCACGTTAAACTGTAGGTCCATAGACACCATTGGCTGTTGGGATATTAATTAACAGTCCTGTCTAAGGAGAATGTTGGCCTTAGTCAGTAACAAGACTACAAGATCGCACCAAAATCATCCGACACTCATCTCTCATTAATATTCCGGTTAAAATACAAACTATGTTAGGTCTCTGTCTCAAAAAAGTGATATAAAGGTATATAGTGATATCTAACACCCAAAGATCTTATTCCTTTGGACTATGACATAACACTCAATTCATTAAAAGTAAAAAATACCTAAAGCCTTAAAACTCTACCGTAGATGTACTACATTGGCCAAATGATCCAAGCAATAAGGCCTTAAACCTAAGACCTAAATTTTATACTCAAGCCATAGGTCTAAGACGTAAAGCTAAGTCCATAGACCTGGGACCTTAGACCACTGACCTAATACCTTATTCATTTAACATAAGACTCAAGGCCTTACATATTGATCTAATACATTTTCCTTTGATCTAAGACTTATGATATTTAACCTGGCCTAAGCCCTTAACCCTATGACTTTAATACCTTTGTCTTAGAAATATAACCTACGTAATAACCTATAATTATACGTAAGACATAAGACAACAGGCCTTGTCATTAAAATCTATGGCCTTAGACATGACCTAATGTCCGAGAATGTCCGAGGAACATGAATTAAGGCCTGAGACTCTAACCTAATACCTGAGGTCTTAGACTTATGATCTAATGTTTTACCTTAAGACCTCTGGAGTTAGACCAATACCTTAAGATCATTATCTAAACTAAGGTTTTATCACCATTACCCAAGGTCTTTAGAACTAAGGAATAATATAGAGTTAGACAAGACCAAAGGCTTTAGGCCTCTCTCAATCCTGTTACCGGTACTCAAGGTTATAAGCCTATGGCCAAAGACTGAAGACCCAAGACTTGAAGCTTTACATCTGTCACTAAGGCTAGGGACATAGAACGATTACCTAGATCTTTAGACCTAAAAATTTTATTCTATAACCTTAGACCTAATACCTAATACAAAGGCTTTAGATGTTTATCTTATACCTAATCCATACACCTAAGGCCTAAGTCCTATGACTTCAATACATATTCTCTAGGATTATGATCTTATCAAAAACCTTATAATAAGTCATAAGATCTAAAGAAATATATTTAACACTTAAGGCCTGAGACCTAACCCAACAAATAAGGTCTTAGTAATTGAGAACTATGAACTAAGAGCTTAGACCTAATGCGCTAAACCTATTACATAAAACGAAGGATATAGACAAATTATCTAATACCTTTTTCTTAAATCTAAGATCTTCAGGGCAGCTTTATTACCTAAGATCAAGGGCTTAGCCCTATTACATTAGACATACCAATGTAAAAAAATAAGATCCTAATAACCAATATACCTTACCCTAAGATCTTTGACATTGCACACCAAACCTATACGATGAATTACAAAATATCCCTAAGACCTAAGAAGTAAGACCGTAAACCTAAGCCTTCGGCGAGTAATCTAAGACTTGAGGCTTTAGACCTAACCTTAAACCTTGGACCTAAAATCAAAAGTCCAAGTTCTTAGACCTAAAGCAATTACACATTAGCCCTGTTAAATAAGGCAATAGACTTAAACAAATATCTCTTAGACCTATTAACAAAAAACTGATTCCTTGAACCGAGTATTATTGCCTTACCCTTAAGAATTAATACAGTGAATAGTAACCTAATGCAAAAGACCTAAAAGCTAATCCCTATGGCTCTGTGCGAACGTGCCTACAATTGTACGGCCTGGTATTTATACCTACCGTGGCGTGGAAAAACAGTTGAAAACAAAGGTGTAACAAATCGTTACTCCCTTCAAACCGCAAAAAAATAATTTATGTCAAAATAATATAAACACAACGGAGTAACGAATCGTTGCTCCCTTCAAACCGCACACAAAACATTTATGTCAAAATAATAGAAACACAAGGGAGTAACGAATCGTTACTCCTTAAAACCATGCTAAATAAATGGAAACATAATAAACTACACTCACCAGGGCCTTTAGTGTAGTCTGTGCGACAATTGTGGCACAGATGTCGTACGTGCCAAAATGTTGATGCTGCCGGCTAAAATGGGGTATAAACACAGATGGTATCTAACCACTAATGTCGGGACCACCTGTATAGGGTGGCCCCTAAAACAGATATTTGGCACCCATACAGGGAACAAGGAATGTTCGAAAACGGTGAACTCAACACAAGTGTGCTCCATGACTAACAATGAATAAAGTTGCAAGATGGTTAACCCAACCACCCTCCCCACCACTACTAACCTTATCGCAGGAAGTGTTCCAGCCAGCGGTGGAGAAATGAAGTGAACACTGGTAGCAATTGGACAAGAAGCTAATTCCTCAAGAGTTCCTCGCAATCCGGATAGAGAAGAAAGATCTTCACTCTACGGTTTCAGAGGCAAAACAACTTTGCTGAGTTTTGTACCAAAATATAACAAAGCAGTTGTTCTTTCATCGACAATGCACCATAGCATTGAGACCAATGAAGAAAAGCAGAAGCCTGAAATAATATGCTACTACAACGCAACCAAAGCTGGCGTCGATCTCCTTGATATGAAGTGTGCTGTCTTCTCATCAAGCCGTAAAACTAGGCGTTGGCCACTGGCAATATTTTACCGAATCTTGAACATTGCTTCAGTAAATTAATTCATTTTGTACATGTCGTACACAGAAGACTGGCTATGCCAAGCGTTCAACGAGAGTTGAAAGAAAACATCAAGAGGGTCTTAGGTGATTACCACCCACAGGAACCCCAACCACAAGATGAGGGTCCAAATGAAGAAGCAGGCCCCAGCGATCGCTTGGAAAAAAGGAAAACATGTTCGAAATGCCCTTCAGCGAAAAAACGCAAAACAGCCTACAAGTGCATCATGTGCAAGCAGCCAATCTGTCTTGAATGTAGCAGAAAGGTTTGTGTGAGATGTGCAGTAGAAGACATAATGCAAACTAAGAGTAAAATGGACATGCTATAAAGAAGTACATGTGACTCTGTAGTAATCTTTAACTCAATGTTTTTTATCATTTATATGTATAATTATGATTATATGTTTTACTTATGCTACTTTCTTGTTATTGCAATTTATGATTTATTTTTTAAACTTACACAATGTCTCTAACAATGATTTTCATAAACTCTAGTCTTATAACGTTTTTTTTTCATTACTGGGATTTTTTATGTAATCAATAAATAAAACTAAGTTGAAAATGCAGTAGTTTTTATTAAAAACACAAAAGAGTTATTATCTACTGACCAAAAAAAATTATAATAATTAATTTATAAAACTGTACATTTTTATTATGAGGTCTCACAGACCGAGGGTTTCGGTTAACGTTACTCTGGGTAGGGTTTCGGTCATAGTGTTGAATGGTTACGGATAAAATCCAAAAATGTGTTTTCCATGTTATTCTAAGGGAAATCAAGAAAACCCTATATCTTACCTATTTATTGACATAACTTAATCAAATTTGTATGTACATTATCTAAAAAGGGTTTAACTTATAATTGCTTACAAAACCCATATGGCGGCCAACCTACATACTCACCCCCATGGGGTTTTGGGGAAATAAAAAATTACCAGAGCTTGATACAATTTTGTGTTCACTTTCGCCAATTATAGATTAATTTAGATTTTCTAACAACACCCCATGGCAGCAAACCTACATACACGATCCTATGGTGTTTTATGTAGAAAGTAAATAATCTGGAATTCTTTTGAAATTCGCTGAGTACGCAGGTCTGCTGAGACGGGTATTTAAATGTATACATCGATTTAACCAGCAAGTTCATAATGGCTGCGGCCTGGTCCAAAGGTGGCCGTTAAGAGGGAGCCTACTGTATAACAATATCGACTATTAGTTTGCGTTCAAACAAAATCTTTTATTTGCATACCAATACACCTACTATAAGAAGCGTATCACTATTAGGTCTACCATACTTTTTACTTTTTCAGGCTATTTAGTCTTTGGAATAATGTAATGTAACTACAAAAAAAGGGTTCAAAAAAGCGGTGACAAGTTGAGTCAGCGGAGCTGCTATTTTAGAGAATTCAGGAACAAACTTGCGGTAATATTTACAGAGGCCTAAAAATGATCTAACTGCTCTCACTCTCCTTGGGGTTTCAAACTTTACAACACTTTCAATTTTTGCCGGGTCTGGGCGTACACCGGTCTCATCCACTACATGCCCTAATATCTTTACCTGTTGATACCCAAACGTACACTTAGTGGGGTTCAGGGTCATGGACGCTTCCCTCAGCCTTTCTAAGATCACACGTAGCCTCCGAAGCAATTCTTCAAAATCAGGTGCCATTACTAACACATCGTCTAGATATACCTTGCAGCTGCCCCATTTTTACCAGCTAGGACCTGATCCATGCATCTCTGGAATACGGCGGGACTGGTCTTCAGTCTAAATGGGGTGACTTGGAACTCCCAGAATCCGTCAGGCGTAATGAAATCAGTTTTGTGTTTGTCTTCTTCCTTAATTGGAATTTGCCAGTACCCTGAGTTCATGTCAAGAGTACAAAACCATTTGCAGCCATTCAAATACGTAAGGATATCGTCTATCAATGGCAGTGGGTACTGATTTGAGACCACTCTCACGTTAAGACCACCTCACGGGGGTATGCTGCGACGGGGGTATTTTAATTGTTCTACATACTAGTGATAATGCATTTTTGAAGTTAATTAAAATGTTAAAAAAAAGCTAAAGAAATTGCAGAAGTGCAATTGAATATAAAAACTAAAGAGTTAGTAACAATGATGAAATCAGCTGTTAACTTTGAAAGTAGAACCAATGTGTTGTGGATTCCAAATTTGTTTTAAAAAATTTATAAGAGAGTGCAGCACCCATAGACCTGCATTTAAACATTCTGAAAGGGGAGTGAACGGAGCGAACCAGCTCTTCTTGGAAAAACTAGCCTTTTTTACGCTTGGTAATCCACAGTCTACAACTGATATTGTTATCAAGAAGAATTGCATAAGTTTACCAAGCAAATGCTCAGACCCTGGGACTATCAGTAATGGTGTTAAATTTAAATGCAGGAGATGGGGACATTAACAAATCAGATGCAAATTTAACAAATTCTTTGAATTTACAAAGATAAATCTATTGGTAATGTGATTCCTTTATCTTTTCGTTATCTATGTATAAACAGAGCAATGTTAATTGACAAAATGATAAAAAAATGTTAAGAGTCTTAGCTATGTAAATACAAAAGCTTACTAAAAGAAACAAGGTAAACCATTTTTGAAATTAGGTAAAAACTCAAATTTTATAAACAATTTTGTACTCAACCTTGTCACCGCTTTTAGCAGAGGGCCCAAAAAGATACTGAGTGAGAACTTTTTAAACTGCAATTGGATAACGTGGATTCCGATGAAGTAGATCCCCCTCAAGAAAAAACAGTAGAACAGGAATTTGTTCCTGGCCCAAGCCATCAGGAGCAACCAAATCTCAACCAGCCATATTTCAACAAGCCACTTAAGCATGATTCATTCACCCAGTCTTCAACCAGTGAGGAATTGATAGGCGATTTCAATGTAGGCCTAAAGAGACCAGAAGAGGCAGATGTTGAAACTTGGTCCCTTACCTCATTTAAGAATGATTTAGCTCGTTGGCATAAGGAAAAATATTGCTCTTTCCAAAGCTTCGTCACTTTTGAAAATTCTTAAAAACACAATGATTTAAAGGATTTACCAGTAGATGCACGTTCTCTCTTAGAGACACACAGAGAAACTGGTATAGTAGAACTCTGTGGAGGCAATTTGTCTATTTTGGATTGGCAGAAGGGGCGAAGAATATCTTAATGAGATATCCCTACCAGAAAATATAGATTTATTGATTTGTATTGATGGTTTGCCAATAGCGAAAAGTTCATCGAGTCAGGTATGGCCTCAATTAGGCAAAATAAGATCTTTACCACATACACCTGTGTTTGTGATTGGTATTTTTCATGGGTTTGAAAAATAATATCAATGACTTTATAGCCAATTTGGTTCAGGATTTAACATCTTGTATTGAGAATGGAATCTACTTGAATAAAAAAACAATCCGTGTATTGCATGTTGCATTTGTATGTGATAAACCGGCCAAATCTTATATACTCCAAACAAAGGGGCATTCTGGATGCTTTTCATGCAAAAGGTGTAGAGATGAAGGAAAGTACCGAAAACAAAGAATTTTTTTTTCAACAAAAACAGAGAAAAACGCACACATGATAACTTTGTTAACAGAACTCACGAAAAATACCACGTAGGTGACAGTATTATCAGTAATATTCCGGGATTTGATGTTGTCCGAGATTTACCACTAGACTATATGCACCTGAAGTATATTGTGACGCCGGGGCCCAAATTTCCCGTCGTCTGGGTAATCCGGGAGGCAGCGAGGTAATTTATGGAGGGAATCAGCCGCGCTGACGGAGCGACGACAGCAGTAGTTGTTGAGCGGTGGCCAAGCTGAGAAGAGGTATGCGTGAGGTGACGGGGTGACGACGGCAGCAGCAGGAGCGGCTCACGGCAACAGCGGGCATCCGGTAAGGCCTTAGTCGAACAGTGTTCTGAGTTGTCGCGTAGGGCAGTTTAAGTTTCGATCTGTAAATAGGAGGCCACCGCAAGGACGATAAGGAGAGCAGGGCATCAAGGAAAATAAAGTGTGTTATCTCAGGTAAACCTAGTTTTCTTTATTGAGCTCTGAGTCTACACCCCCCCCCCCCAAGTTGCACCCGTGCAAGGAGGCAGGGTGTGACAAATTCTGGTGGAGGCGCCGGGTACCCTGAGGCGATAATGAGCCTTCGACGGGCTCTAGACCCCAGATATGGAAACTTAGTTTACCTGCTTGCTTAATCGACCACCCAGGTACAGGTACACGGGGGGCGTGTGAGGCCCTGATGAAGTAAAATAATTTAAAGTTTGAAGTTTTTTTGTTACAGTTTAAAGTTATAGTTGAGAGTTTAAAATTGCTGTAAGTTCTAGTATTTTTTCTTGAGTACGAAGGGTCTCACATCAGGACAAACCCGTGGGGTGCTCGGTCGAGCAGTGGATTAGCATAGTTAGTAGTGTATTATTTAATACCACAGTTTAGTTAAGGTTGTTGTTTATTTTTTGTGTGTGTTATTTTATTGTTTGAGTTATTATTTCCGTGTATTTTTCTTTTTGGTCGCCGAGATTGTCCATTTATTAATGAGTTACTATTTGCTGAGAGTCGATGAGTTAATGAGTTAAGGAGTTAAGAAGTAGTGTTTCGGGAATACCAGTGATGAAGTGTTTCAGTAGCGAAGTGTACGTTCCATTGTTTCAGTAGTGAAGTGTATGCTCTATTAAGTGATGTGTGTTTAAGCTAATTAATTGTATTTAAGTGTTAAGTGTATTATGTGATATTTATAAGTGTATCCGAGGGTTAGCGTTTTAGTGATTTTTTATTCTGTCTTGTGAGAATAGTTAGTGCGAACTGTGTGGTAGTGTAGAAAGTGATCTATGGATGGGGGATCGCACTCCTATCAGGTTTAGTGTAGTGACGAGAAGTAGGCGTCGTGAACAAAGTGTGGAAGTGGAAGACCATATACCTGACCACGCCGAGCCGCTGAGCCCTGACTTGCCAGTCATCGCAGAAGATTCTACAGCCGCATCGACCACTGGGAACGGCTCAAAAGAGGAAAGAGGGTCAGACAATATATCCGTGGAGCTGGAAGAGGACAACCTAGAAATAATGGCATAGGCGAGAGGACCTATAATACAGCCAACGGAATTCAAAGGGAGTGCCGATGAGAACGCCGAAGAATATCTCCAGGCATTCGAACGAGTGTCTCGAGCCAACAGCTGGAATGACGAAAAGAAATTAGTGGTGATGCCATGTTATCTCGAAGGGGCTGCTTTGAAGTGGTATGAAAATCTGGAACAAGCAGAAGGGGCCTCACATGGGCCGTGGTGAAACAGAGGATGGCGGGGGCGTTCCAGTCCACCGCTTGGGAGGAGCAGTTAGAGTATAAGCTCCGAATGAGGATGCAGAAAGAATAAAAACCGGTGGAGGCGTACATCCAGGATGTGATCAACTTAGGTACGAAGCTAGATCCAGCAATGAACGAAAGGACAAAAATTAAAAATGTTCTACGGGGGTTGAAACCATCGTTGCTCAAAAAAGTGATGATGATGGAAAATAATTCATTAGAGGTACTGCTCAACAATATCCGTAAGGTCCAAACCGCTAGATACACGGCAGGTCAGCGAGTAGACCAGCTTATGACAGAACCGTAGCTCATGCAAGGTTGGCAGCTGGGGAAACCAGTCGTCAAGTGAATGCCAGCTCTCTGGATAGTAAACATGAGAATCTTACCAGTGAATTTGCAAAGTTCAGCATGCGATTCATCGAGGAGAAGAAGCCATCGAACCAACCTGGTTAGCGACTCAGCACGGGGTTACCGAGACTATGGAGGGAGAGGCGGACCTAGAGGTAATTATCGTGGTGGATTTAGGGACAACTACCGTGGTGATCAACGTGGAACAGGACGAGGTCGAACTGCGGACGGACGAGTCATCTGTTATAAATGCAATAACAGCCCGGGACATTTCGCGGTAGCCTGCCGAGTAGACCAGCAGCAGGGAAACGACAGGGAGGGACGCTGAGGGGAAGGGGCGTCTCTCAAAATTCTAACTTCCCCAGTGAACCTGTGAGAATAGAGACGGTTTCTCCTAGGCTGGCCACCCTGTGTGAGGCACACGAAGAGGAAGAGTGCCACAGCACGTGGCATAGGTACAGTGGGAACAGGCCACGCAACAGGTATAAAGGAAGTTATGGTAACTTCACCAGTACATCGGATGGGCGATTCGAAAGAGGAGAAGTGTTAACGAACACAGTGAGAACCGTTGGAGTCCTAGAAGTGAAGGTAGTGCTCAATCAAGTAGAGACAATCATCATAATCGACACTGGTGCTTGTATCAGCTGTATCGACGAGAGTTTGTTAAACAATCACCGTGAGGAGATCAGAATTGTACACGGGGTTAATATGAAGACAGCTACTGAAGAACCTGTCACCATTATATATAAATATTATCGCAAGTTTGTTCCTGAATTCTCTAAAATAGCAGCTCCACTGACTCAACTGACGAGGAAGGATAACAAGTTTAATTTGGGACCAGAACAAGAGAAGGCATGTAACACACTTAAATAAAAGTTAACCTCATCGCCAATTCTTAAACCCTTTAACCCCAAGCTACTCCTAGAAGTGCACACCGACGCTAGCGACCTTGGAGTGGGTGCAGCAATCATGCAAAGCGAGGGTGACACAATGTTTCCCGTTGCCTATGCTTCAAGAAAGTTGTCCGACGCCGAAAGAAAATATTGCTCTACCGAGAAGGAGTGTATTGCAGTCGTGTGGGCAGTGCAGCATTTCCGCCATTTTCTGTGGGGAAGGGAGTTCACTATTGTCGTGGATCATCACGCCCTATGTTGGTTGGACAAGAACAAGGATGTATCGGGACGACTAGGACGCTAGGCCTTAAAATTAATGGAATTCGATTACAAAGTGCGCCACAAGCAAGGGAGATTGCATTGAGTACCAGACTGTTTATCAAGGAATTCTTGTCAAGAGTACTGTAAGGAGGACGACGGTAAGACCAATGACATTCCTATGTTGGCGATAGAAGTCACGGAGTTACAAGATGACGATGAAGAGTGTAAAAGATTAAAAGAAGCCGTGAAGAACCCGGAAAGTGCGCATGCATATGATAGGAGAGCAGTGAAAAGCTACATTATCGATGATGGATTGCTGTACCGACGAAATGTGGCTCACTCGGGTAGTGACAAGCTCCTCGTGGTTCCAAAGGGCATTAGGAACGAAATTTTGTATGAATGCCATGACAGCCCCACGTCAGGGGGACATTTAGGGTTCACTAAGACATTCCACGAGATCAAGAGTGGATATTATTGGCCTCATATGTTGAAGGACACCGAGCGATACGTAAGAACATGTCCCGATTGCCAGACCAGGAAGACACCAAAAGGTCTACAAGCTGGCTTGTTACAACCAATTCCTGTAGGGTACTCCCTAGAGAGGATCGGCGTAGATGTGTTGGGCCCCTTTACGAAAACAAACAACGGTAATGTGTACATAATTACGGCCATGGACTACGCCACGAAGTGGGCAGAAGCCAGACCAACCCCTACTGCAACGGCCGAGGAGACTGCTAAATTCCTTATCGAGGACGTGGTGTGCAAGTATGGGTGTCCCAGAGAGATACTCACGGACAGAGGATTAAACTTTCGATCCAGATTGGTAACAGAACCACTGAGAGGATTGGGTATCAGACCCTCCTTCACAACCGCATACCACCCGGCATGTAATGGGCTGTTAGAACATTTTAATGGAACTCTCGCCCAGATGCTTTCATTCTATGTGGAGACGAGTCAAAAAGATTGGGACCTCTATGTGAAGTTGACCTGCATCAGTTACAATACTTCAAGACAAGAGACCACAAAGCACACGCCTTACTTTCTGATGTTCGGACGGGAGGCCAGGTTACCGACTGATGTCTCACTGAAGCCAGATAGTACTGAAGACGACGACGTAGAAAAAGCCCTACGTCGAGTTGACAAGTGCCGAGAGGACGTAATCAAAACGATCGAGAGAAGCCAGAGAAAACAAAAGGAGCGTTATGATAAAAGACACAAACATGTTTCCTACGACCCCGGAGAATTTGTGATGTTATGGACTCCAAGCCGCACGAAAGGAAAGACCACTAAGTTGCTACACAGATGGCATGGTCCCTACCGCACGTCAGCAAGTTATCCGACTTGAACTACGAGGCAGAAATCAAGAGGGCAAAGGGCATGGATTACATCGACACTGTACATGTCAGCCGTCTAAAGACGTATTTCTGGCGAACCTAAGTATCGTCAGGTAAACGTGAAACTACATGTGCAATCACCTTGTCAATAAATGCGAACTCAGCGAGAGCAACGACCGAGACTCGGTAGTCATTTGGTCGCAACCGGTTGCCAGTTGCAGGGACGCCCAGTTCGTGTGTGTATCAGTTCAAAGTGCTTGGACACTTTTTCCTTTGTATTTTTCTGTAAAGTGCCCGCGGACCGACCCCGCGGACGGATGCGACTTTACTATACTTAAGTAGACTCCTCGTTTAGTTAGCGTTTCGATTAAGAATTTCTTTTTTTTTGTGGTGTGTGTTACATTAGGGTGTTTTACAGAGTCCTTAATTTTAGATACATAAGTAAGGTATTTCATTCTATTTTGTGAGGGCTTATAATTTTGATTGTTGCCATTATGAAGCTTGAGTTGACCTGTTATTTGTTCCTGTTATGTGCAATTTCAGCAAAGCAGACTGAAGAGACAGTCCTGATATCCGTAACGTCGGGTCTCTATTGGAGAGAGCTACAAGAAGTGACAGTGTACGAGACGTAGGTCCCGTTGATGTATAAAAGCGCTTGGCCTACTGTAGATAAGGCGCATCTCTCTCTACCACAACAAGATGGATTTTGTGGTCAGGCTATGAATGATCCCCAATGTGTTCTGTTTTCATGGATTTTACAGACAGACAAGCAGGTAGGATGGGAGGTGGAATGGCTCAACACCAGCCTAGGCGCAACCATGACAGATGCTGTTGGTGATGGAACAGCGAGACGGTCACTTAGTATCAAGTTTCTGGGGGAGATCGCCCACTGGTGTTGTGGGGTAGCTACAAATCGATAGTTAAAGCCTCTATTTGCTAACCAAAAATTAATGTCCTAAATTGAGCAGGATCTGCAAGACCAGGTGACAGAAGCGTATGTGGAGATAGAAGGTATTAATTTGAATATGCAAAATTACAGCGAACAAGTAGGCCGAACTTTCGCTCAAATTACTGATGCACGTGTAAACATTTCCAAAATAATTGATAGGTTTCAGCGTCAGCAGTTTACTGCCGATAAGAGACTTCAAAAGCTTTAGTTTACTGCAGATGGAGCACACCAGGCTATTAGGCAGCTACAGACGATCCAGTTCATAACCCGCTTGGAGGTATTAAGTCAGTGTCGAGAGAAGAAGCTACCTACTTCAATTGTGACTGTGTCTAAGCTGAGAAGAGGTATGCGAGAGGTGACGGGGTGACGACGGCAGCAGCAGGAGCGGCTCACGGCGACAGTGGGCATCCGGGAAGCGCCTTAGTCGAACAGTGTTCTGAGTTGTCGCGTAGGGCAGTTTACGTTTCGATCTGTAAATAGGAGGCCACCGCAAGGAGGATGAGGAGAGCAGGGCATCAAGGAAAATAAAGTGTGTTATCTCAGATAAACCTAGTTTTCTTTATTGAGCTCTGAGTCTACCCCCCCCCCCCCCCCCCCAGTTGCACCCGTGCAAGGAGGCAGGGTGTGACAATATTCACCCTTTGTTTGGGTGTGGTAAAGAAGATATTGAATTTGTGGCTGAGGGGAAATTAAATTACAGACTCTCAGGAATTAAGTTGAAGAATTGAACCAACTAATCAAGGGCTTTAGGCCCTATGTGCCATCAGATTTTGTTAGGAAACCACGGGGTCTAGATGAACTCTCAAGATGGAAGGCCACTGAACTTAGATTTTTCTTATTGTATTCTGGGGCTGTTTTGCTCTCAAGACTTAAACATTTCAAACAAGACATTGTTGAACATTTTCTTACTCTGAGTGTTGCAATGATTTTGCTCCTGAATCAAAGGAGATGTTGTATGTATAAGGATGACACAAAATGTTTAATGGAATGTTTTGTCAGTAATTAAAAAAAATGTATGGGGAACATCGCATTTCACACAATGTCCGTGGTCTGTTACATTTGACTGGTGATTTTGCAACTGTTGGAGCCTTGGACAGTTGTAGCGCATTTCATTTTGAAAACCACCTACAAACTCTGAAGGCTCTAATGAGAAAGCACCACTTACCTTTGCAACAAATGTATAAGAGAATCCAGGAACAATCCCTCGCCAGTTTGCGAAACCCAAACGTTGCTACACAGTATGGTTTTAAATGTCATCATGAATCCGGACCATTAATAAGTATTTGTAAAAATCCTCAGTACAAGACTTTTGAAAACCCAACATTTAAGTTGTCATCGAATAAGAAAGATAGTTTTGATTTCTAATAAGAATAAGAAATATTTATTTTCTCCAGTGTTTAAGTTATCAGTTATATACAAAAAAATACATGATTCAGATTTGTCTCTTATCTACTAAATAACATATTCAGTAATAAAATAACAACAACTTAACTATACTACATTAAATTTAATACAGCCACAACAACTAAAAATATATAAATATAAAAAGTAAATTCCAAGAAACTAATCTGAACTGAAAATATGTCAGCATCTAGAATACGTTTAAAAGATAAACTGTTTGAAATATTGAATAAAATTGTTCTGTAAGGAGAAAATCTAGGGCCTCTAAGGCAAAGCCTGTTCAGAGGTCCCTTCCGTTTGATATAACCAAAAACTAAATTCAGCGATCAGATAAAAATGCACTCTTAAAAATCATAACAATTAGATCTCTAAAGTAAAATAAATAATTAAATGTGCCAGATGTTATTAATTGTCATCTAATGTGATTAAAACTAGGCCTATACTATGGTATAG